>CAJVPY010004531.1:0-12513 GCA_910591965.1 Dentiscutata erythropus | reverse complement strand
ACACGCTTAATTAATTTTAAATATTTTCCGCTAAGTAAAATTTATTCCCAGACACTTTTTGACTCATTGATTGAGGCCTGGATAATACTCCATATGCCATGTTTTCTTCTCTCTACTATGCATATGAAACGATGAAACGTTGTTAAAGCTCTATTGTTATGAATATCCTTACAAAAATAAAGTTAGTTTTTTTTTTTAACTTTTATCGATGCTATTCGAAAACGTTCAGAATCGAAAAGTCAAATTATTTAAATAAAAAAAAATCTGCACAGTTTTAATTTTTTTTTAATTGTAAAAACTGTTTTTATATCTATAATGACTCCATCTTGATTTTTTTTTCAATAATATTTTTGAATTAAAAACGAAACAACCTTTTTTTATTGTATATATTTGAACTTAAAAATTATAATCCAATACCATTGATATTTAGTTGGTTATATATTATATAGTTTAATCTCATCAAAAAATTTTTTTTTGTATGAAATAATAAAGATGTTTATCGGTAAAGAAGACGCTGATTTTAACGAAAATAAAAAATGGGTAACTGCAGAGAAAAAATTTAGACGTTATAGTATGAGCGCAAAAGAGAAATTTATTAGACTGTGTCTAGAACTATTGACAGCAGCTGTAGGAATTTCACCATTAGTACTATTATATACCGCGGTTTCTCAGATATGTTAAATAATAGTTTTCGGCAGGCCGATGGAATCACGCTTTAAATTTGGCAATACAATTTGCATATTTGCTGCGATGAGTTCCATCCGATTTATCAAAGAGACATATTTGCGATGGCGCGTTGCACATTCATTCAGGATAAGTGAGCTATACGCATATCTATCTCAATCGATAGGTCCCTCAAAATTAAAGCTGAATAAAATAGCTTGGATTACTGCCATTGTGATGGTTGTCCTCGGTGGTGCAGTCTCTGCTTTACATAATACAGCATTTACAATTCATAAGGGACAATTAGTAACGAATGTATTTGCTCATGCAAAAGTCATTTCTGCAAATGGAGGTTTGGGATTAATTCCTCTTATCAACTGCAGCTCATATAGTATAGGTAACCTAGTTCGGAAATTAAATACGTGTCCGTTTGAACTTACCCCTGAAGGCTACTTGGCAAACAGTCAAGTAGCCAACAATACTGGTATGAGTGAATACGGTGGGATGGTTTTCTCAGATCAACAGCCTGTTCCTACTATAACAGAGATCATGAATGGAACTGCTAATGCCAATGCTACTTATTCAAATGTACCTTTATTTGATTATTCTGTAAATTGCTCAGTAGAATCCGATTCAACATTCAATCAAACAATCAAGCGGGCATTAACTGAAATTAATTCTGGAAACAATGATGATCTTTCTATATTCAATGTGGTGGCCAATGATACTGAATTACCTGGAAATTCAACAGTCTACCGAGAAAATTCATTTAGTTACCCTGTCGTTTCATTGTCATCATCTAGAATAGTTGGTATGGTGTCATTTCGATATGGAAATGGTATAGGCAAAGGTCGTTTCCCCAGTGAATACTAATATTACTGGTATCCCGGCTCTTTTGTACTTTTCTAATCATCAGTCTGGTGATTTGTTTCAGGAAATTTTTACTACCATTGGTAATCTAAGTAGGGCCATATGTAATGTGGAATATATACAACAACAAGGGGACGTGTATATAGATTTTCACATAAAAATGTAACTGTTACAAATATTACAACTGTGATGCCTAATAAAGGACAGTTAGAAATAGCGGATTTTAATATCCCTTCTTTACACCAATTGACTATGGGTACATCTCAACTTTACTGGAGTCCGTTTTTAACATATCTTGGCAATAATACTAATGGAAAATTTTCACTGGAGTTTCTTGCCATGCAAATTAAATCATTATTGCGAAAAGGTCATTATCTTGCTAATGCTGGATTTGGCTCTACTGAGCCCATTGAAGGCACAATTACTACCAATGTCAATCAGTTCAATGATATTAAGTTAATTAGATTAGTTTTAATTATACAATCATTGATTCATCTGATAAGTATCATTATTGCAATACTTAGTTTTTATACAACTATTATAGAAACCGAAATCTATTCTGCATCAACTTGGTGGTCATTTGGAGCTTATGCAGTAAATAAACCTGTAGATGGGTGTACTGGTATTATGTCTAAAGAACATCGGAATAGAATATTAGCACTACGTGAAACAATGGAAGGACATCTTCAAATGACTTTTCCGACGGATGGAAACATACCATCAGAAAAGTGCAAATATGCAAGATAAATAATGACGAGTCTTCTTTGATAGAATAATAATGAGAACATTTTTATTTATATTGCTAATATTTACTGTATTTGTAAAATTCACTTTGTAATTTGTTCTTTATCGGTATAATAAATTTTCTTAGCGAACTTTTTTCATTTTTATTTTGTGATAATGAAAGTAATATCATGTAAAGAACTAAAAATTTTTTTTACGAAAATATTATCATTTTCAAAGCAATGTGATACCGGTACTTATTATTTTCATATAGTTTGGACAACATGAATATAAGAGACCTGAGGTGCGATTTGCCAGGAACAGAGCTACCGGATTTTATGGCGATAGAGAAGGGTCTGATTTAGGTGGATCAGTGGTGGCAAAAAACGATCCTCGGTCCCGTGACTTCCGAGCAATTTTTAGATTATGAGATATCGGAGAATTCGCAGTGAAAGTATTTTATGATATTCTGAATTTTTATTGGATATATTTTGCTCGGAAATCACGGGACCGAGGATCGTTTTTCGGATTTGGCTATATGATTGTCGTAACGTAATATCTAGCGCTAGATTATTTAGATACTACTAACTGGTAATTTTAATGATCGAATAATAGTTAGGGATGGGTTATGATCATCACGGTTGATCGATTGATTATATGATTGATTACACACTTATCATTAAAGTAGTCGTCAGACTAGTAAATTTTTGAATGAATGATACTAAATTCAATAACTGGTTTCGAAAATTGGAAGGTACTTACTCTTATACAATTTATTGATGATCCAAGTTCTTATCCTTCCGACATGCTTTTAGAATGGCTATTATGTGTGAATAGTGGTACACACATTATTATTATTATGTAATACTGTACATATATACATTTATATAATTTTTCACAGCATAAATCCAGTTTAATTTTTTTTTTTTCTTCAATCGTCATAGTTAAAAGATGGTTCTTATATTTACAACCTCCTAAGTTCAAATCTTTTTAATTGATTACTTACAGTATAATAACTAACCCAATTTTACTATTCCATAATGGTAGATTCTATATCTATTCATTTTTAGTAGGCATGGAAAAATTCGCTTGAAAAAATGGTTTCATTGGTTTTCTGATAAGGAGAAAGCGAGCCTAACAACAGATTTAACTACACTGATATTATCCCGTAAACGAGCAATGTGTAACGTATTGGAGCACGGAGAACATAAGGTCTGTTTATTTTTTTTTATTTGCATTACTTTTTATTATAAATTACGAATCTCTTTTTTGTTCATATTTATTTAGGTTATATACAAAAGGTAACACCATTATGAGTATTAAGTAAAAATCTTTAGACTCTAAGCTTAAGATAATCTTGTTTTTTTTTTTTAATCACGCAAGATATGCAAGTCTTTATTTTGCAGCAGGCATAGATAGTGAAGAAAATGAATTATATGTTTTAGAAGTGATACATCGTTACGTACAATTGCTTGATGAATTTTTTGGAAATGTATGCGAATTAGATATTATTTATAACTTTGATAAGGTATTATTAATAATTTTTTTTAACCATTTTCATTTATAGTTTTTTTTTTTTATTTTATATTCTTTTAATTTTTATAAATTTAAAATTACTTAGGCGTACTATGTGTTAGATGAATTGGTTTTAGGTAATATGTTGTTTCTTAATATATCAATAATGTATTAAATAACGTATTAATTTATGCTAATACTACTTATTACTTAATAATAGCTGGTGAATTACAAGAACCTGGCAAAAAATCGGTTATCAGTAAGTTTTTTTGCTTTTTTTTTGAAATGATGATTAACGCTCATTTTACCTATTCTAAATCATTATCATATAGAGCACATAAACGCATTTGAAAACGCATGTCAATTGGATATAATAACAAGAAATGTCGAAGGTTCTATAGGATAATTTGTTATTTGAATCGAGCTAAAATATAAGCACCTTAGATTATTCTTGATATTATTTAATCCATGTTATTGCTTAGTTCTTTAATATAATTGTTATTTCTTTTTGTTTTTGAAATAATGTCCAATGGAAAGTATTTTATAGAATAGTTTTGCGCAATATTGGCAATAATATTCAAGCATATAGAATTAAATACCTTTTTAGAAATTTATGATTTTTAACTCACAATACGTTATTGTTATAATCAGCAATCGTAAATAATTAGAAACAAATCTTTTTTATTCTAGTAAAATTAGGTTTGTCCCTTACATCATCTACAAATAAATTTGTTAATGTTGTGCTTAAAGTTACAACTTCAGGTGTTTGAAGTTGCATTGACTGAAATTAGCCCTGAACTGTCTTGCATGCATTAATTAGTTTTAGGCAGGTGAAGATGCTAACTTCAAAGCACGACATTAACACAAACATTTTTGTCTACAGATTTAGGCATTATACAGATCAGACTGCTTGTCCGTTCAAAAGCTTCATACCGATATTGTTTCACTCTATTAAATCTTATCTTTTCATGCTGTAATCTCATTTTATTACTTGATAAAATTCATTAATTGTATAATACAGGACTACATTTGCTACACAATATATGTGGTTGTATCTGATGTAGAGATGGGCGCGGCTCTGCGGATCGTGACTCGTTCGAATCGTGTCGGCCATTTTTGAAAATGCGACTATCGATCAGACTATCGGTAGATTTCGGTGAGCGTGTCGAAATTTTACGCTAATAAATATATGACTTAGTTTAGACGAGTCATCGACTCGCTCAGGACCTAAGTCGAGTCAATTTTGCTCAAGCTATAAATATATATTTTCCATTGAATTATATCCTTATTCAAATTTCCTTTCTTCATTTTAATTAAATTTATGTACTGTATAAATTTATCCCATCTAAAGATATGCTTCTCGCAAGATAAACCTAGCATACATTTGTACATCGCGCGCGAGACTCTGTCACGCAAGTTTGCGCGAGTCATGCTATAAAAATTTATTTTAGATCATATGCTAGATTGTGGCGCGATAATTATGTCATTCAATATAATAGTTATGATCGAAAGATTTCATATTCATGATCTGTGTCATTAGAAGATCGTAAGAACAAACACCTTGTAACGATCCGATCGTTAAAATTGATCTTGACGTGGGAACGTTTGCCACATGCTATTATCCGAGAAGCCGAGTGGTAATGGTAATTTAAAAGCGATTTAACCATCAAGAAAGGTGATATTTATCAAACGGTGTTGAAAATTAGAAATCTGATACCGTAAGTAATATCTTTTTGATATAACCATTATAGAAATCAATTTTCAAGATCTCTTCACGTACTTCACATACTGTAGTAAGGATTTTTTTCAACATGATAATTTTCACTAATTTTCTTTGTAATTTAATATCTTGCTAATTTTAAATATTTAATTTTAAAATAAATGTAAAAGGCAAAGAATTGCCGATGCATTACTTGCTTCAGGCGTAGAAATAACTTCAACCAATCATTTGGTAGTGAACTAAAGCAATGCGCGTAGCTGCATTTGAATTCGGCGACAATAACAGACGGGCATATAATAATGAAAGTAAAATATAGTTTAGTTGTCGAAAATTTTTATAAATTGCAATTTTTTATAGATAATATTTAAACCTAAACAATATCTTTTTGTAAAATAAATCTTCCGGACCCATTTCACCACGTATAAAATCATATTTAGCATCGCATTATGGCTCTTCAAATATTATTTATACATACGAATTTTTATGGTGCAGAAACTCATATCCTCCTCCCAGATGGCCCTGAAGAGTACCTTAATGAAGTGATGAAAGATAGAGTGATGTTTGGAATGTATGTTCATGATATAGAATTAGAGGATTCAGAAACAATCTACATCAGTGTTGGGCTATATGGACATTTGGACTTATTAAAAATAATATGGACAAATATGGACATAGTAATTTATGGACATGGGCATATAGGTTTGGACATAGTCCAAATTTTTTAAAAAAATATGGACATATACCAAGTGCCAACACTGATCTACATTGTGATAAGTAGAGTTCCTAAAATATGGATTTAGAACATTCAAATTCCACTCATAGCTGTGGATTTGAGATTTTTGTCTATAATTAGGTATATAATAAAATAGAAAATGTAAATAGAATTCGCCTATTTTGATTATCCAGCTTTGTTCTCTAGTCCGAAAATAACTCATTAGAAATTAACTTATAATGAACGTATACGAAGGAATCGCTTAAAACATTAAAGTCATCAAAGGTTACCAGTGCTCAAAGATTTTGATTGAACTACTGTAAAATCCGGACGCGTATACCCCTCATGGCGTGTACCCTCTAGCAGTTTTAAGGGCCAGTTGGTGACTTATACCCGGGTACATAGGTATTATAATACTACAGTATGTATATCATCCAGGTAGATATAGTAAAACATATTATCTTAATACGGCGTACCCCCATATAGAAGTACCCCGGGTACAAAATTGAGTAATGAAAATACCCGGGTAATTTAAAAGTCTCTAATGCTTAATACGTAGTCTCGATGAAAATAGAAATTTGATCATATATGTAAATCTCAATGGTCAATCCTTTCAGACGAAATCTTCTATGTAAAACAAAGGATTAGATACAGCAATAGATAATTATTCTTTTTATTATGCTCTTATGTATTCTTGGTTCTTTTTTTTTTTAATTTATAGTCCGCAAAGATACAACTTTTTACAGAAAAAAAAAAAAAGGTTTATACAATTTGTTAAAGTATTGCATGACGATTTACCCTCGTAGATGTGAGTTAACACTTATTAATAAATATATAAGCATGATTGAAATATTTATCTATTAGCAATAGCAATAGAACTGAAATCTATTATATGTGAAGCAAATTCCTTAACCGCAACACTGGCTGCTCTTTTATGATAATAGGGTTCACTAACCTTATTCATTTTTTTAATTCAATAATTACAGAGTTACATGTATATGATGTAAAAAAGAGAATTTTATCGAATGATCAAAAATAATCATTAGAACAATAAAAGCTAAGTATGCAAAACTTTTGTATAAGATGATTACAGAGATTTACAAATTTTGCCGTTCATTTCTATGATGCAAATAAAATGTGCCAGAATTAATGTAATGTTCATTGGACATAATTGGCCAAGAACATATAGTCTATTATAAACATATTAATAATATTATCCTTCCCCCAGAGTTCATTGCTTAAGATTAATTTCAACAGCAGTGTCAGCTGGTGCGCCATTACTTAAAACGTACAAATAGGTCTGACGGCATTATATTAGAATTAGGTGGCATAACCACATCTATAGCGTATCCCGTACTCATTGGAATAACACTTTCAACTTTTAAAGTTACCATTCTTTGTGGCATGCGATTTGAATGTGTTACAAATCCATGATGTATTAAACATACAGTAAATACTGCACCTGATGGCAATAACGACTGTTACAACTTGATTATAATTTACTGTTATGGCAGCTAATCCATTCATAGATGTGGATCCAGCCACGGATTTCATTGTAGCACGGGGAGCACCAGTTAATAAGTGTGGCGGTGTAAATCTCTCGACTCGATATCTTTTTAAAGAGAGAACAAGACAAAATAAAAAAAAAAAAAAAAATACAATAATATACATACTCAGTTGGATATTCACAGCTGAAACAAGAGGGAGAATTGGGATTACTTCCTGACACGAAAACAGTTCCATCTGGCAACAAAATCAATAAAGAGGTGGAGTTTTTACAGGGTTTTGGGCCGTATGAAGTCTATTGGTAGTTGGCCCTTTATCTATCATTATTATTATATTATCATTAGGCAATGACAGGTATTAGCTAATATTTTAGGAGGTGGGATCAGGTTACACAATCTATAATAATAGCCAATCAAAATCAAGAATTATTTGAACATTATATGGGATAAATATACGTTTTTGTGTAACAAAATTGAGCATTTTGACTGGTCTTAGGTGGGTGGGTATGGTCTCATAGTAAATGGATATTAGGTAATATATGTCATCGCCCTTATTATTATTATTATTATTATTATTTATGTTAATAATAATAATAGTATTAAACAAACACACCCCAGGCTGCATATCCATTAACCGCACCGTTTAAATACAACACTTTTCCATCAGACATCAATATAGCATCAGTCATAACCCGAGGTTGAGCAGGATTTCCAAAATCTTCTATCTCCCAAGTAGGATTATCATTACCTAAATTGATTCTTGCACAAGTAGCATCAGCAACATTCTCAGGTTTCATCTCATAAGAACCACCACAAAATAATATTTCAGCAGTGTAATTGTTAGTATAATTTAATGGTAATAACGTAGCAGATCCTATTAATGGAAGTACGTGATGAACCGGGGACGTCAGGTAGTGTTTTTACTACTTCTAGTTTTACGTAATCCCAAATTTGAGCTTTTTTATTAGCAGACATAAAGAGCCAATTTGATCTGCAGGACCAGGGAGAACTATGCATACTGGATAAAGATTAAAGGGTAGTCTTTTTTATTACAAAAATAAAATTATATCCATGAATTAGAAATGGTAATTTAATTTTATGATTTGTATTTATAGACAAAAAAAAAAAACCTATGTGCCCAAAAGAAGTTGAATAGTTACTGCAGTATCATTCACGCCAGTTTTTGGAAAGAATTCAACAGAAGGGGTATTTATATCTTTAGTATTTTTATCAGTAGCTTTTGTACATCCTCCAAAGTTCATTACGCGACAATCAGGTAATCTGTAAAAAAAAATAAACATGTCAAAAGTATAAATTAAATAATAATAATAGTAAATAGATTATTTAGCCATAATATTATAACAACAAAAATATTATAACAGCAAAAATATTAATTACCTAACCATAGTATTATACCACCTAGAAGTGGTCATATATATTGGATATTCGATCCAATCACATGTTTGATCGTCACATCCATTATACATACGTAAAGATTGGATTCCAGCACCCATAATACCAACAATTACATCGCCACCAGTTTCAAATTAATGTACCATTAGCCATAAAAGCACCGGCGGAGAAAAAGGTATTAGTGTGCAAGTACTCGATATTTTTTGGTTAATAGATCGTATTCGGTAGAAAGTACGCTTTGCCCATCTGAAGTGTTGCATTGTTTAGTTCCGCTATTGCATAAAAATTGAGAAAAGAATGTGTTAAACAAAGTAAAGATGAATTTAATGTACAGTATGTCAATTCTGCAGATTTGTGGAATTTGCTTTATTTAATTATCCTAAATTTACAAGATCCAATTTTACGTAATACTAAAATATTAATATCGAAATCTAAAAATGAATAATATCAATAATATCAAGAATGCCAAGTAGTGTCTGAAAAGTGATAACGGATAAAAGAATATGAAGTAGAACTAAAGCTAACTTCATGATTGGGAAAAAGTATATGCCAAGAAATTTTTAGGAAAGAAAGAAATTATCGACTATATCATATAGGAAGGGGGGTTATTAAGATAAACTATACTTTTTTCTCAAAAAAAAAAAAGATTTTATGATACACATTGGTGTGTTTTTATGTTACTGCGCGCTACACAATATAAATTATCGGCAGACATAATTTTCTTGACTTCATGAGAAAGAAAGTCGGAAATGCATGAAAATTTATAATAATATATATGAGTGATGAAAAGGGAAAACCTGTAAACTATATCATTGCTGTGATATCTATCCCTATAAGAATTAGGAGTACATATCACTGCGATGATAATGAATGAAATGATTTACAGGTTTTTCCTTTTCATCACTCATATGTTGTAAGACAAACAAAACTTAACTTATATATAGAATGGAAAATTTTAATTTATATCTTTTTCTTTAAAATATTAGCTGCGCGAATGCCAAGAAATGTAAATGTCATCGATTACGATCTTATATCGATCGGTTATAAACTGTACAAGCAGATCATTACTGCAGAAAATTGGCTAAAGAAATCAGGTACTGTTAAATGTTCTGAGGATATTCTATAGAATAGGTGGGCAATATAAAAAATAAGCTTCGTCGATGATTAGTATTTAGTATATTCACGTGATATTTGCCGGAGTTTGCCCACCTATTCTATAGAACAATCTGAAAATTATTTGTAAAATAATTTATCTTGCCAGATAAACGAGCCATTGCTAATAACCTACAATAATGGTGCTATCCGGTTTGCTAAGTGATTCGTGTTTTTGATAAGTACTTTAGGTTATCTCCCATTCCATCTATTGACGTATCGAATAATTATGTTTCATCTGATTATCTACTGCATTATTGATAAAGTTTTTTTATTACCAATTTGTCTTATTCTCTTTACTTTTTTATTCATATTAATTTTTTTTATTTGTAATAATTAAATTTTTTTTTTGTTGAATTATTTAGATTAATTTTTTTTTATTTAATGCATGTTGACAAAAAGTCAACGGATCGAAAAGACAAGGGAGTAGGGTTTTTATTATACCGGTATAATAGAAATAGTAGTATGATACCAGGTATAATACCGTATAATACTGTATAATACGGCATTACCAATATTTTGCTTCTATAGTTTAATATGGTTCGGAATATTTCGGAAATTTCTAAAAATTAGCTTGTTTAAATCGGAAATCTTCGTGTCCTCAAATAAAACGATTTAATTGGCTAAATTATTTTTAATTATGGTATTATACATATACCCTCTGTGTATAATACTGGTATTATACGGGTATTATACCAATTGTATAATACGGTATCAAGTATCTTAAAAACCCTACAAGGGAGAGTGGTCAGGGTTACACGCCACGTGCTACAACCCTGCCAAGTTGGGAACCGAGACCGCATCAGTTTTCATGCAAACACGACTACGTAATGGAGGGCCATATCGATTTATCATGCGAACACAGCTACGTAACAGAAAGAGACATCAACAGTTTCTCATGCGAACACAGCTGCGTAACAAAAGCCACGACCTCAATCAATATAAAAGAAACGATGAATAAATCAATTCCCAACATTCTACTCTTTCCCCTTGCAAACACAATCAAGCATTATAACCGTCATTTTCTCGACCCAACCCACACATGAGAACACTCTCCTGATTCTGCCATTTTCCTATTTAACAGCCGGCCTGCTTCGAGCAGTTCGAGCAGGCGGGAAACCACCGGCTGATCACTCATTCTACTGTTACGATGATACCTGGGCGCAATCTCTCTAATTTTCCCGGGAGCATATCATCGTTTCAGTTCAAATTACTCAGCTCAAATTACTCAGTTCAAATTACTCACAATGTATTCTGTGGACTTAAAGTCCTTTAATTGAATTTATTTCCGGCACCTTTGGCGTGCCGGCATTCTTCCAATCACATGACCAATCATACTTATGCTTTTCGATTTTTTTTATTTATTTATAACTTATTTAACCAATTTTCATATGTATTTCAATAATTTAGCCTTTTTTATTTTTATGATTTTTTTTTTTTATTCAAATTACCCAATTTTAAAAAATTGGGTTTCTTTTTTTACATTGCAAGTGTAACTCAGAACAACAGAAATGAAAATTATGTGCTATTCACCGGTGATGAAATTTACCGGCCTAAGAATTTTTAGGATTAGGAGCAGTTTTAAAATTTATATAACATAATGTAGATTAGATATAAGGTCCTGATTTCAGTTCTCGTGAGTAGGGATGAGTTCGACTACGAACGGCTACGATTATTCATAGCCAATTTGCTAAATACTGAGATGATTTTTTGTTCTCGAGCTTTTAATTAAAGTTGTTCAGAATTAAATTTTGGTCATCCCATATTATAAATAGAAAGAACGATACCTCCTCTGGAACTCGGAATTTTAAGATTTGTTAACGTCATAGCCGGCTATAACGTTACAGATCTTAAAATTCTGAGTTCCAGAGAAGGTATCGTTCTTTCTACTTATAATATGGAAACAAAAAATCATCTCAGTATCTAGAAAATTGGCTATGAATAATCGTAGCCGTTCGTAGTCGATCCTCGTGAGGTTTTTGGGGTCCTGAACATTATTACTTAGAACCTTTAACTCTAATTAGTATTTTTTTGAGATATAGCACCCCCGGTAAATTTCGCCTCCAGCTAGCATTAAAATTCTCTTTTTTAAAATATGAATTTAGAGAAATATCAATTCTATTTATGGAGTACTGCATTAAATGTATAACTTAGACATATCTGATATATGGGGTTGAGTCAATAGAAACCAAGCAAATTTTTTTTAGTAAGTTTTTTTAAAATTTTAAACAAGAATAACT
>CAJVPY010004530.1:0-12514 GCA_910591965.1 Dentiscutata erythropus | reverse complement strand
GATAAAATTCGATGAAAATTTTTTTATTTGAATTCTAAGATTCTATAGAATTCAGAAAAATAAATTTCATTTGATTTTACTAGGTAAGTATAGAGAAATATTCGCTCAAAGTTTTAAAATTATTTATTTTTACTTAGTAAAATGATTTACCAATTTGTCCAATAAGAGATTGGAAGATCATCATCCAATCAAACGTTGGGGGGTAAATTAGTAAAACCGTATAATCTTGTATAATCTCTTTTCAAGTTTGTATGATCTTTTCTTTGGCTTATGTAATTTTTCTAGAGCTGTATAATCTTTTCTTGACTTGTTGATTTTTCTTAGTTTGCTTAATCTATTCCCTGGTTATATAATTTTTTTTGGCTTGTATAAGCTTTTTCTAGCTTGTGTGATTATTATCCAGTTTATGTGATCTTGTATAATTTTTTCTGGTTTGTATAATTTTTTTCCAGTTTGTATGATTTTTTCTTAGCTTGTATAATTTTTTTTTAGCTCATTTGTTTTTTTTAGCTTATATGATTTATTTTCAGATTTGTATAGTTTTTTCTTATCTTGTTAATTCTATTTCTAGCTTGTTTAATTCCTTCCAGGTTGTGTAATCTCTTTTTAGCTCATGTGTGATTCTATATTGTCTTTTTCTAGTTTGTGTGATTTTTTTCAATTTGTACAATCTTTTCTGGCTAATTTAAATTTTTTTTTTCTAGTCTATATAATCTTTTTTCAAGTTTGTATAATCTTTTCTCTAGCTTATATGATTTTTTCAAGGCTGTTTGATTTTTTCTCAACCTATTGATTTTTTCCTAGCTTGTTTGATCTCTTCCTAGATTGTGTAGTTTCTTTTTGGTTTGTAGGACTTTTCTCAGTTAATATACTCTAGTGCTATCTCTTTTTGGCTTGTGTAATTTTTCATAATTTGTATGATTTCTTTCAGGGTTGTGTGATCTTTTCTTGGCTTGTATAATCTTTTTCTAGCTCATTTGATTTTTTTTTTGGCCTGTATGATTTTGTATGATCTCTTTCTAGATTCATATAATTTCTTCCTGGCTTGTATGATCTCTTTTATAGCTTGTTGATCTTTTTCTAAATTGTGTAATCTTTTTCTGGCTTGTGTAAACTTTTTCTAATTCATGTGATCTTGTGCTATCTCCTTCTAGCTTGTGTAATCTTTTTCTCTTCCCAGATTGTATGATCTTTTCTTAGCTTGTACAAATTTTTTTCTAGCTTATTTAATTTTTTCCTAGTTTGTACTATCTTGTAATCTTTTTCTTAGCTTGTTTGATCTTTTCCTGGGTTGTGTAATTTTTTTTTAGCTTGTGTGACTTTTTCTAGTTTGTATAATTTTATATTATCTCTTCCCAGATTATATAATTTGTTTTTGGCTTGTATGATCTTTTTTTAGCTTGTTTAGTTTTTTTTCTGACTAGTATAATATTATATAATTTTTTTCAGATTTGTACAATTTCTTTTTAGCTTGTATGATCTCTTTCCTAGCTTGTTTGATTTCTTTCTAGATTGTATAGTTTTTTTTAGCTTATATAAACTTTTTTTTGTTTATATAATCTTGTATTATCTCTTCTTAGCTTGTATAATCTTTACTAGTTTATATAATCTCTTGATATGTATAATCTTTTCTAGCTTATTTGATTTTTTTTTTTAATTTGTATAATTTTGTATAATCTCTTTTCAGATTTGTATAATCTTTTACTAGCTTGGGTGATTTCTTTCCTACTTTTTGTTTTTTTTCTAAAGCTGTGATCTTTTCTTAACTTGCTAATTTTTTCTAAATTGTTTGATTTTTTTTTAGCTTATATAATTTCTTCCTAGATATATAAACTTTTTTCAGTTTATAGAATCTTGTGTTATTTCTCTTCTAGTTTTATTATCCTTCCCAGTTTGTATAATCTTTTTCTGGTTTGTATAGTCTTTTTTTTATTTGTATAACCTTTTTCAGCCTATATAATTTTTTTTTAACTTGTGTGATCTTTTTTCTGGCTTATAAAAAATGATATTTATATAATTAATTTTGTTAGTTGATTATGAGGTTGTTATAATGCTTTAATAAATAAGAAAGTTCTTTTTTTTTTTTTTTTAGCTCTTTGACAGTCTTGCCAAAGCTCAAATACAATACTTTATTTAAACAAACTTGGACAGAATGAATAATGTCAGTATAAAAATTGCAAGCCTGACATTACTCAGCTGCATTTAGTGTGCCCAAGAGCAACTTGTCACACCAATCTACATATAAGTTAGAAGACCTTGTCAGCCTGCCAAGAGCCTATTCCTTCATTCTTATTTTTTTTACTAAGAGCAAAAGAAAATAATGTTCCGTATTCTTAATACTAGAATGTACATCAAGAAGAAAAGAAGTTTATATACAAAAAAGAAACAAAAAAAGAAAGGGAAAATAATAAAGAATAAAAAAAGTGGAAACTAGAAAATATAAAAAAAGAAAAAACAAAAAGATAAGCCCTGACAGGCTAAACAAGAAAAAGCCATCTCCTGTGAGAAATAGCAGCTATCTCTATTAAGAAATAGCACAAAAATGAATACAAAAAAAAAAAAAGAGTGTGTACTATTATAACTCTTGCCAGGATAAAAATTATATAACAAATACAATATTTGTATATCTCTACTATAAAGCTTTGCCTTAATATTAGTATTTCTTTCTGACTGTATGACTGACTCTAGAATATTTGGCCTGATCTAATTTGTATCTCAAGCCAGATGCTGCTGTTATCCGTAGACCTGTATCTCAAACCATCTGCTGCTGTCATTAGAACCTGGGACCTGTTTAAATTAGTAACACTATATTCATCAAACACATGGTTGTAATCTACTCAGCTTTCTGGATTTGGGATATAAACAATGTTGATCTTTTAGAGGGGTAAGCCAAATCCTCACTTTTTATCCAAAAAAATTTTCAAGGGTAGTGAGAGTAATAGAAGGTAGTTTTAAAGATAAAGAGCAACCACTTGCAAAACTTGTAAGGAGTGTGTTGAAAAATAAAAACTTTTGTTGTTCTCCTTGTATTTTCTGTTTGACTTTTAAGAAACTTCGTCAACAGAAACTCTTTTCTCCAGAACACCGACTCCACCAAAATTTTCTATACAAGGGCACCTCCTGCCAGTTATCTTGTATCAAAACACTTTTGGCCTGCATGCCGAATATGTAAAGGAGTTGAGAGAGTGCAATTAACCTCTACAAAAACCACCTCGTCAAAATACAAAGCAACATTATCACCAACAAAATTTTATTTTTTTTTGGGCAGAAAATTTGAAGCAAGTAATTATCAGAAAGAGTTATTGAAAGAAAGTTCTTTAAAATAAGATTTTTTCAATTTGTATTAGTTATAAAAATTGGTTATATAATAGGTTGTTATAAAAAATTTAGAAAATTTTATAGTTTATAATTCTGTAGTTTGATTGGTTGGTGGGTTGACAAATCAACTGGTTGACAGGTTGGAGGTCAAAAGTTTTGGTGCTTCGGGTGTACAAATAAATCCGACCAATCGGAGTGAACACGATTCTAGAAAAACCAGTCACGTGACTTTCCTTCATTTTAATTGGTTTATAGGCCAGAGATATATAGTTTATATATCTCTACCAGAGACGCCTAGAAAAACTCTAAAAAAAATTGTCCTGGCTGAAGCTAGAAATTTTAATTATTTTATTAATATATCTTCAAAAATTTTGGGGTGCATTTTTTTTTTTTTTTTAGCTTAGAGTTTAGGGTTAATTTTTATGATTTTGGGTCAAAATCCCGAACAACAGATTATCGAAAGAACATAATACCGACTAAATTGGCCAGCATTATGGCTAGTGCCGGCTAACTTTGTCGGTACTACGTTCTTTAGGGGATCCATTGTTCGGGATTTTGACCCAAAATCAATTTTTATAACAAGAGAGTATGAGTGGATTTTGGTAGGGTTTATATTTTTGAATCGAGGTCCCTAATTTCTAGCATCAGCCGTCAACCGCGACAAAAATTTATTACCATAATGCTATACAATCTAACGAAATAACGAAGGCATCGAGCTATTAGTACCAAATTTCCAAAACTTCATTTTATATCTAAAATTTAAACATAGAACTTCGTTAATATGTATTTGTTATATTGAGGTTATACTGTATTGCGTTTTTTCGTTTAACTGGGATATAGTTTGATACCTGTTTTTTGTTGACATTTAACGTAATTTACATTTCATGCATAAGAGCCGAAGAGATTTGGGTTAAACCAATTGGAAATTCGATTCTCAGAACCGGCTATGACGTAACCCTGGGCGACGAAGCCACCAAACATAATTTGATAACAATAATATTAATTACTGCAGTATATGTTTATTTATTACTGTAAATCTTTTATTATTGTATAAAGATTTACATAAGGAATTAAATTTATATAAAAAATTTTGATAATATATATTTCAATAATTTATGCGACGGGTTTCTCTAAATATTCTTTGGTCTTCATAACTAATTTGATTATTATAAAGATCCAAGTAAATTAAAGTATTTTTACGAAGAGCCTCTACCAACGCCTTTCCTCCTTCAGAAGTAAGTTGATTATAAGAAAGGTCTAAATAAGTCAGGGTAGCATTTTGATAAAGTGCTTTTGCTATTACTTTTGCTTCCTCAATACCCAAATTATTACAGCTAAGATCTAAAGAAGTTAGAGTAGCGTTTACATGAAGTGCTTCCAGTACCAATACTATTATTGTTAAGGTATAAAGAAGTAAGAATAGTATTCATATGAAGTGTCTTTGCTAATGCTTTTCCACCTTCATTACCAATATTATTACTGCAAAGATCTAAAGAAGTTAATGTGGTGTTTACATAAAGAGCTTTTGCTAATGCTTTTCCTCCTTCAATACCAATACAATTTCTACAAATATTTAAAGATGTTAGAGTAGTATTTACATAAAGTGCTTCGGCTAATGCTTTTCCACCTTCATTACCAATATTATTATCGCTAAGATCTAAAGAAGTTAGGGTAGTGTTTATGTGAAGTGCTTTTGCTAATGCCTTTCCTCCTTCAATATCTATATGATTATAGCTAAGACTTAAAAAAGTCATAAAAGTATTTATACTAAGAGTATTTGCTAATGCATCACCGATAGTTCCAAGGTTATTATTACCAATATATATAGAAGTTAGAGTGGTGTTCTTATAAAGAGCTTCTACTAATGTTTTTCCTCTCATGGAATCAAATTGATTACCACAAAGATATAAGAAATCCAAAGTAGAAATTTTGCCAATAGTTTCAATTAATGATTTTATTTCTTCAGAATCCAAATAATTATGAGAAAGTCTTAAAGAGGTGAGTGTAGTATTTCTACAAAGACATTTAATTACTTTATTATAAATTATTCCACTAATTTCTAAATATTTAAGTTTCTTACTTGTTCGAAGAAACATTGAGATTAAAGAACATTTAATAGCATTTGCAAGAGTGTCATGAACTTTATAACCTTTATAATTAAGCCAATTTATGACACCAAAACTCAAACGATTATCAACAGAAGTAGTATAACTTGTATATTCAAATAAAGGTTTTTGATAATTTGGAAGGATAATTTTAAAAGGGACTAATAGAGATTGTTCTTCAGCGTTTAATCTTGAGAGACATATATTTATAAATCTTATATCTTTAAAGTAATTTTTTGGTTTTCGCCATAATATTGGCACAATCATTCTGCACCAGTGACGGTTTACAAGAAGACATGAGAATAAGTATTTATAATCACTATAATCACATCGAAGTTTATTAAATATAATTAAAAGGCATTCGTTCGGTAATTTTATCATTTTAAAGAAAGAATTAATAATTTTCGTATAAAAACGTACTGTGCAGTATATATAAACAAATGAAATACAGCGTTGTGAAACATTTATATACCGGATGCGGCAGTTTTTTTTTATTTGTCAAACTAATTCATCATTCAATATTAAAAATTGTCGTACCCCAAGAATTTCATTAATATCTTCTTTTTTAAACTCCTAAACAGACCATGAGCGTATATGCATCTGAAAATTTCAATGCGATCCTCGATATTTTATAAATTTTTTTTCTTGGGTATTTTCGTACCAGACCCGAAAGTACGATATGGTAATAAACATCCCATTTAAATAAATTCTTTTACATGCGATTCTGCACAAATGTCCTTATTAATTGTCAATTAAGCGAGATCAGTTTACATTACCGAATAATGCAATTAATTAAACGAGATCGTGAGTTCGCATATATATATATATATAATATAGAATTGGTAAATTCTGATGTCCCTGTTCTTTTAATTATCTTAATTTCATATGAATGCTGTCAATAGAAAACCTGCCATCGGGCTTTCAATGTTCAGTTGGTTTTCTGTATGCTGTCTATGGACAATCTATTGTAACCATCGTAAGGGAGAGCTTGGTATTGTCATGCCAAGTTTAAACTCCGATGGTTGACGTTAGAAGGGTCACATGAATTGTGTAATAAATTATGGTTTTCGAATATTCATGATTTATTAGGCATGACCTTTATTTATTGAGGAATTTTTGAGAGCGAATGTTATCCTCATCTAAGGATGAAGACACACCCTTATGTACATTCTAATTTTACAGATTGTCAACATGGGATCTCAACGCTTACGCTGTAGATTCCACATTTATTCAAGGCGCAATGATTATAAATTAATGTAATCGCGTATACGCTCTATTTTGAACGTAACGAATTAGGCCACCAAGAATGCCTAATACTACTAAGGTAAGATTAACATGACTATGATAGTACAATTATGGAAGGTAAGTGACTTAAAGAATTAGACAAATACGGAAGTGATGAAACACAGGGAAAATTAATTGTTGCACTATCATCAAAATAGATTGGCATGCAGAAAGCTAACTGAACATTGAAAGCCGATGACTCATATATGATCCTAAATTTTATGACCTCAAATTGATTTTATATAAAAAAAAATCGTCTGAACTTATGAAAATTTATATGATGTGTGAATACAGTGAGACCTCTCTAATTGCACCCTCTATAAGTGCAAACCTTCTCTAAATGTACACTCAAATTCTGGCCCTTCATAACGCACTTTTCTTATTGTTCTTTAAATACATATTGTTAAAGCCTAGTAATACCAAAGAAGAATATTTGGTTCTGTTATTGTTAATTTGAAAATATAACTGGAAATTGGTCAGGTTCGTATTAATTTTAATTCAATCTAAGAGAGCAACGGTAAAATTTTTTAAAATTCCCGCAAAAATAAAAATTCTAGAAGTAGTGGTTTGTTTTATGCTAATAAACAATGTTAATTAAGCAATGTTAAATAAGTGGATCACATTTTATGATAATATTTCCCGTAAAAAACTCAGTATGGGAATGCAAAATTAAATACCCCATTAATTTATTTTTTTAAACATGATTTTATATATAATTAAATATTGGTAAATTTTTTTTAAATTAATATTCAATATTATTATGGATAAATTATTTATTTTCTATTTTTGGATAAAAATTTTTCTAGTTTCAATAAACATAATTCATTGTTATATACTGTACATTATTTGGTTAATAGGTCATGACTTACGTTTGTCCCTCAATAATTATTATGAAATCAGTGATGTTGACTATTTTCTCCAACTAGAGTTAGTGTTGTGTAGGGTTGGTAAAGGTTCTAGGTTTGGAACCTAAGACCTAGTTTTTGGAACCTAGTTTTTAAAAACCAGGTTCCAATTTTGGAACCTAGGTCTTTAGGTTCATGATAGGTTTTTAGGTTTATAGTAGGTTTTTAGGTTCTTAGGTTTGTTTTTGAAATCATTTAATATAATAAATATAATAACATAATAAATAAAAGATAACTATCTAAAGAGCCAATTAATAACTTATTATATCAATACAAAAATATAAATTAATTTTATAGTTCTGATTATATTTTAAAGAAACTAGGTTTTGGAACTTTTTGAAATATAACCTAAAGGTTTCAAACCAAATACTAAACCTAAACCAACCTAACTATCCCTATTCTTAGGTTTGTTTTTGAAATCATTTAATATAATAAATATAATAACATAATAAATAAAAGATTACTAACTAAAGAGCCAATTGATAACTTATTATATCAATACAAAAAAATAAATTAATTTTATATTTCAAATTATATTTTAAAGGAACCAGGTTTTGGAACTTTTTAAAAACCAGGTTCTTAGGTTTTTGAAATGGAACCTAAAGGTTCCAAACCAAAAACCGAACCTAAACCAACCTAACCATCCCTAGTGTTGTGGCTAGCATGTGAATATCTTTTGCAAAAACTTTACGTATTCTTTTTTTTTTCTTTTCTTTATCGTTAAGATGTCAATATACATGATATATCCGATAGTGTGCATGGCTTAAGAAATGCGTCTATTGTGGAGAGTCACCGCAAAAATTTCCCAATGAACTTAGCCGGCGCGAATATCGAGAAATAACTGGAATTTGTGCCTGCTGTTGGGAAAAACAATGCTCATCCCTGATGAAGGCGAAGAAGAATCAAAAATACAAAAAAAAGTGCTACTTTTCTATGATCGCGAATTCTTTTTGCAGAAAGAACCACCGAATACATGGAAGGTGTATGTGAAACATGTATGAAGAATTGTAGCATGAGATGTAAAAACTGTAAATCAGTGTATTATTGTAACAATGATTGTCAGAAGAAGGATTGGAAAAGCATATAAGAGAATGTATTGAAGGATAGTGCAATATAATTGCTAGGTTAATTGTAAGTTTCTTTACTACCTGTATATATATATATATGAAATTATGATCAAATTATTCTTACTAAAGAGATGAGACTAATAATGAATTGTCCAATTATCCAATTGAAATCAATTGAACTTTTTCTATCGCAATAATATAATTACATAATGATAACTTATCTCTCATATAGTTACTACATATTCGATATTTCTTTAAAAGCGTCTTATGGGGAAAAATGAGGGTCAGGTTCCTTTATTAGCTTCTATTCGATCCACTGGATAGTCTAAAGTGAAAATCGAAACGTTGTAATAGGAGTTCACTAAAATTTTATTTCGTTTTTCGGATCTCATTGTAAATTATGTTTATCTCAGAGCAAAATTCTTTGATGAATTTTTAATGAAGAATCTTAGCTGTTTAGATACTTATTAGATGACTTATTCATAGAGATAAGATCATTAAATAAAGACGAGTTCATGATTTGACTTTTTAAAGGGCTATTATTGATATACTGGCATTTTTGAGAGGTTATTTATGAAATCTTCAATGCTAATGCTCCGAACGGACCGATATACAGAGAAAATAAACTTGCCAGAAAAGTTGGGATGAATCCACGAATACTAATAACGCAATGAAGTGTATGGTATATCTGCACAAGGTTACTTTAAACCGATAAATTTTATAGTGTCCATGCTTGTGCCTGACACTTACAGAGGCATACTTTATTCTTGTCTTCGAAAAAAAAAAAAGGGTTGGATTAGTAAACACAACCATTATTAGAAATATTGCTTTGCGCTGCATAATGATACTGTCCATTTGTAAAATGAGTTAAATTAGACATGAAATTTCGATTAAAAATAAGTAGATATGTATAGTTTTATTTGGAATAATGATACGAATTGTTTGAATTTAAATTAATTATTTGCCATTTCCTAATTGGTTGCAAAATTTAAAATTTCTTATGCATGATGTGTATTAAAATGTGTGTCTTATGCAGAACATACAATATGTATAATATTATAGATAAATAATGATTTTTTTTGTTCATATAAAATTTAAAAAGTAAATTAAAAAATATTCAGTATATCGATATAAGGTAGTTTGACGAAGTAGTCAATATAAAACTTCTATTTTCGATCGAAACAAAAGAATTTTTTTTTCTTGCTATAAAACTGATACTGCACACAATTGTCAATTCGACTGTGAAGTATAACAAACCATTTAAGAGTTATAATCATACCTTTCATTGAGAAAGCTGATGTTGAAAAATTGCTCGAATGATAAATATGAAGGGCATCACGAAGAAAATGAAATTGTGACGAACTGAGTACAGATTGAAATATCTCATGGCCTAATGATCGGATTCGACCAATTTTTATATTATTCAATTCCTCTTATTAGATCAAATATAATTAATGGATCTCGAGATTTCTCAATTAGTCAAATACATCTTCACCAAGTACCTTTTTTACCTTGCCATTGTAGGTTGATGATCTTTTCACTCATAGTAGCTAGCTACAAAACTAAGTCAAAAATCTTGCGCATGTTACCGATCTAAAGACAATGGAATTGAAAAATCAATTTTTGTCATCTCTACAATCTCACGAGAACTTCTTAATACGTACAGTATTTTTTCTCAATAAAGAAAGTTTTATTTTATACTGTCACATAGTTTCCGAGAATACTAATCAGCCAAGACTGAGCTGAATGAGTCACGTGATGGTTTGGTTGTGTTATTAATTAGTGGTGTAGTACATATAAGTGTTACACAAAGTATGTAAAAATATAAATAGAAAACTGTATATAAAGAGATCTAGTCAGCCTTTGACTTGTGAAAAGAAGAACGAAACGTAAAGAGAAAGTACTTACATGTTATGTTTGAATCCACCGTAATACTGTATATAGTATCCCCGAAATTAATATCCTACCACATAAGTACCTCCTTCACTTATGAAATTGAGGGAAGATTGAAGATCAAGGAACCCAGTGATATCTTCATGATAATCACATCACTTGATTAAGTGTTCGGCCTACGTTAGGGTTAGTGTTGGGGTTAGGTGATAAGTTAGTTTAGGCTAATTTGTTTAGTGTTAGTAAACAAATGACGTAACTGTATTATTTCACGTGATGTGATAATCACTGGGTTCCTTGTTCTTCAAGTGTCTCGAAATTGAATAGTACCTGGTCTATTCAATTTAAAAATGAGTTCTTGAATAAGACCCATATACCGTATAAAGTGCTAACAAGCGAGACTACGAATACAACTTGAGCGAGCTAATTTGAATTTTTTCACATACTGGTTTTACATGTATTTATATATGTACTATGCTCCTGTACTTATAAAATAAAATCACATTTACGTAATTGTAGCATAATGAATGGTACGTATGTATCACACAATTTGTCTATCAACTCCGAAAATGTTATAAATTATGCAATACGCAGATAACATTTCTTAAACTCCTTAAAAAATGATAACATTACCAAACGAAAGCCTTTTCGAAATATTTATAAATTGTCATCATACAAGTTTATTTTCTTGTCTTCTTGTAAACCGTCAATGGTGTAGAAATGTCATACCGCTATTATGGGGTGAACTTGACGTTTTTAAAAATAAAAAACTCATAAGAACTTGTCTTTTAATGTTAAACGCTGAAGAACAAGCGTTATTAACACCATTTGATGTAATTCTTCCAAATGATTCAAAACCGTTATTTGAATACACTACTTATACTACTATTATCAGAGTTGATTCAGATCATGGAATCATAGATTGGCTTAACCATAAAGATCATGACTCTTGTGATCTAAATCATTGTTCTTATTGTGTAAGATTTAGGAATGTTACTCAAGCAATTAAATATTCTTTAACTATAATGCTTTTACGAACTAGTAGAAGGCTTAAGGATTTAAGTATTTCTGGAAAAATTATAAATCTATTACCAAAAGTTCTTGACAAAAGTTTAACTCTGATTTCTCTAAAAATTATTAATAATGAATTCAATTACGATGAAGTTAAAGCTCTAACAAAGGTTCTTCATAAGAACAATACTTTAACCTCCTTAAGTATTAATAGTACTATACTTGGTATTGAAGGTGGAAAGCTATTAGCTGATGCTCTTTGTAAAAGCAATACTCTAACCTTCTTAAATCTTCATAATAATCAGCTTTATTCTGTTGGTGGAAAAGCGTTCGCTGAGGTTCTTAGTAAGAATACTACTTTAACTCACTTACGTCTTTCAAGTAATCATCTTTATTCTGAAGGTGGGAAAGCACTAGCCGATGCTCTTTATCATAACACTACTTTAACGCATTTGTATCTTTCAAATAATAATTTTGACTCTGAAGTGGGAAAAGCACTAGGTGCTGTTCTTCGTGTAAATACTACTTTGACCCATTTGATTCTTTGTAATAATCAACTCAATACTGAAGGTGGAAAAGAACTAGCAAAGGCTCTTTATAAAAATAGTACTTTAACTTACTTAAGTCTTTGGAGTAATCAACTTGGGTTTGAGGGTGGAATAGCATTTGCGGATGCCCTTTGTCAGAATACTACTCTGACATCTTTAAATCTTTATAATAATCAACTTGGCACTGAAATTGGAAAAATATTCACAAATGCTCTTTATAAAAATCATACTTTAGTTCATTTACATTTTTCTTAATTCCAAATAAATTTGAAATAGACATCAGCAAGTACATTTTTTTATAAAACTTGCGTAGTTCTATAAAGTTATATAAATGTTATATAAAATTTTTATATAGATTTACAAACCTAATGTAGACTTATATAGTT
>CAJVPY010004529.1:0-12515 GCA_910591965.1 Dentiscutata erythropus | reverse complement strand
ACTGATGTAATATGTAAAGCCGGTGCTAAAATTAACATTGGCCTACCGCTTGTACTAATAAAGTGCCAAGGGCCTAAATGGTCACCTTAATATTAAAAAAAAAAAAAAATTTATTTAATATTAAGCTATAAAACTTAGAACCTTAATACATATTGATCAAAAAAGTGATGGTATTTAATAAATGCCAATTCAGGTTTGGCTTGAAAAACAAAAGTAAGATGTCTCTATGATAGGAACTAAAATCAGTCGTAATAAATTACTTATTGATAGTTATAAATTTTCTCCACACTCTAAATAGTTATATTGCTTAGAGATTCTAATTGTAGTAGCAAAGCTTTCTGTAATTTATAAATATAGATGCTTGATATTGTATTTTTGAATTAGAGATTGTATCTATAAAGAAAATCTCTATAAAAATACTTATCCAGATGCAATCTTTATTTTGGAATTTAAATATAATTAAAATTTTAAAAGTAGGCATGTTTTTAATAGAGGTATTCGAAATTAATAATCAAAACTAATATTTAAGCTTAGTTTTAAAGTTTTTAATATAGTTTTTAAGTTTTATATAGTTTTGGAGTTTTGATATAGTTTCGGAGTTATGATATAGTTTCGGGGTTATGATATAGTTTCAGGTTATGATATAGTTTTAGAGTTATGACATAGTTTTGAGATTTTGGTATAGTTTCAGAATTTTAACATACTGTAGTTTCAGAGTTTTAAAAACCAGTTTTGGTTATTTAAACCCAATTTACTTAATATAGTTTTGGGCAGCATTATTACTAGTAATACCACCAAAATTAATTTTTAAAAAAGACCTATTTCATCTCTATTAGAGCAAATTAAAATTTTTTATAAGAATAGCAAATAAAATTTATATATTTATACTCCTTATAATTTTGTCTATTCAAAAAAAAGTATTAAAAAATTTCATCTTTTAAATAAAATAGATCAAACCCAATTTTGTTTTTAAACTTTAATTTCAGGTTTTAGAACCCAAAATAATTTCATCGGCATGTTAATTTTATTATTTTTTTTAAAAAAAACATCTCAAATTTGGCTCTTATCTAATCTTTTTTCTAGTAATTTAAAAATTACCAAAAAAATACATAATTTAAACTATATATATACTAACTTTTCTAAAATTTTCAAGGTTGTAGCACTTTTCTATAAGTAGATATAGATGCAAAGAAACTTTTGTTAAACACTATATACTTTCTCAAAACTGGCTAACTAATTAGCATGAAGTATTCTAAGTAAAAATGTTCTATACTCTAAAAAACCTTTCCAAACTCTAATTCTAACCCTAATATAAAAAAATTTGGATTAAAAATTTTATACAAAACTTATAAAAACTTTGAAAAATATAAAAAAAATAAATAAAACACTATAAATGTTTTTATAATAATTGCATAAATATATTTATTTATTAATAATTTCTGAATTTACGTATTTATACTAATAATATGTAATACTGTAAGGCTATATTTTAATCTAATTTTTTAGAAATTAATAATTTTTGTTTTTTATCAATATAATTGTAATTTTATTCTAATTAATTAATCACGAGAATATTAATATACAAAAGAATAAATTCTTAAATTCTTAGTTATTTAAATAAGTTATCGCTTGCAAAATTCTGTATTCCCCTTAAAAATTATCAAAAAAAAAAAAGCTCGATTGTTAAATGATTACCGACTATTCCGATATCGCGATATGAAATTATCACATCGGAATAATAAAAAAGAAATCACTCAAAAATCACGTTTTTTTGATAATTTTTAAGGGGATAACGGGAATTGCAACGTTCAATCTGGTCAGCCGATTATCGCAGTTCAATAAAATAAATCATTCGATTCAAATAACTGGAGCACAGGATCATAGATATCGATGAATGCTAATTGGCGTCTTGCGTCATAACTTTCCATTTCAGTGAGAAAAAATCGAATCATTCGATTTTCGATCAGTAGATCATGAGTCATTTAGCATAATATCAGATATATACCTACTTTTTAAAATAAATTATATATATTATAGTATAAAATAAAGACACAGTTTACACTAGATAAATACTGTAAATACGTTACGTACGTTCATATATACGGTATATATCGACATATCAGACATAATAAGCCGGGCCTTAAGCCACTTTCAGACTATGAAATTAGTACTGCCTTTTTATTATTTTTAATAAAAAAAATGAAATGGTCGGCTTATAAAAAGAAAAATTATAATGCTACGTATAATAAATAGCTATCAATACAGTAGAAATCAAATATATATATTTTTTAATACTAAGCCTTAAAATTGATCGAGATATAAGAAATAATAAATTAATAATATTCTTGGTATATAATTCATATTTTAAATTCAAAAGGTGACCAATAAGAGGGAAAAGTTAACTATAATGATAAACCAAAAAATTTCGATCATTATTGTTATCTCGTAACACAAGAACAATTGTATTCAATGTATTACGAAACTCAGATAAATGAAAAATGTTTACTAATTCGATTATGAAGTGTAAATTCGCCGTAAATTTTTTCGATCACTTGTTTATATTGTCGGGCTCGTTCCGTAACAGGTAAAATATTGACAATAAATTAATAGAAGATACACGATGTTGACGTAGATCTCGCACAAAGCCTCAGAGATTCTACTTACAGATTAACATACCTACCATTTATAGGACATGATAAAAAATAAGTGAAACTAATATAACAAGTGTGAAACACATTTTGATCAAACGCAGATAGGTACGTAGGACGTACGTACGTATGTATGTATTGTACATACATAACAGATAACAGATAAGTACAACCCTGGGATAAATACAAAAAATTTCGCCTATGTGATTATAATAATCGATTACGTAGTCACACGGAAAAGAAGTCAGGCGGATACACCATAATGTTTGAAATTCGTTCTAGAACAAAGCATCGAAGGATAAGGTAATCGTATTTAGTTAAATTTAATCTTAGAATGGGAGAATAATAGAATTAATAGTTCAAAATGTATAAAAGGGAGGTTAATTCACACGATCCCCTTTCACCTCGCTTACAAAATTCAATCCATAAATTCTTATAAAAACTCATAGATAGATATTTATAGAAATACGTAATAAGCAAATATTTTATTTTATTTTTTTTGAATAAACTAAGATTCTTTTAAAGGTTCCAAGGTTATTTGTGATTTTGATTGTGATTATCGAGTATTTTATGTGATATTATCGTGATTTGAGGTATTTAGTAGTAACGAGACATGTTCGAATTATATTTAATTTTGAAGTATAGTAATTCTAGTTTCCAACAAATTCGTATCTCGTATTACCAATGTATTATACATATTTTGAGGAGAAAGACTGTGTAATTAGTGTGGGTATATTTTTAAATACAACCTGCTTATTAGGAAGTATAGGGATCAAAAAAGTGAATACGAGAATTGTGCCCTATTTCTTTGATAAGCAACATATTGAAGTATTGAATAAGAATGGGGGTCAAAAATTTTCAGGCCTTTTTTCTTGTAATTACTTTGTTTTGAGTATTTATTATTCGTAATAGTGACCTCTTTCACATAATTGGACGCTTATTGACACAACAAACCAGTAACAAAGCCATAATTGACCACGATTTTCAACAACAATTATGAATCTTTTTAATTTATATATTGAAGTAATGCATTCATAAGGTCATATGGTGCCTATGATTACTATATGTGTATCTAACACACGATAAATATTCTAGTGGCCCAGTACAACAACAATTCTAATAAATGTAAATAATTTCTGTTATCTACGCCGTATCGGACGTTTAATATGGTGGCGCAGGATAAATTTTATGTTCGAAAATATCGTTCTTGACAAGTATCATCTAGTTAATACATAAATATGCTTTAAATAATTTGTTTAATAAATAGTATCAAGTTGAAAACTTTTGTACACAAATAATTTTACGATAAAAAGATAATACTGAAAAGATAGGAAGAAAAACTTTCAAAAACTTATTGAACTTTTAGTAAATAAATGAAGAGAAAAAAATAATAATTCATAGTATAATAAATAGGAAAATAAATAGCGTAAATAGGAACGTAGATAGATAGGTCTTTTGACTATATAAACTTTCTCTGACATACGTAAGGGGTCTTCGTTATTCTGGGCTGAGTAACCAACCACATATGAGTGAGTATATGAATAATAATAATAATAATAATAATAATAATAATAATAAATATATATATATGAATTGAGTTACTATGATAATACGGAATTATTATATCTAAATATTACTATGAAGTGCCGGTGGAGTTTGAATGGTTTGTCTATTTGTGTATTAGTAGTTATGGGAGTACTAGAGCCAAAGTGTCCCCATATGAAGTATATATGGTTCATATGTATAAAGGCTGTATAATATGATTATAATATGTATGTCACCCATATTGATACATATGGTTGCTCCGTTTGACTGATATGATGATATGAATAACTGAAATAGTAAAAAAAAAACAATCCCTCATAATACACACCCCATATACCACATATATAACAGACGAAAAAAAAATACCGTCGAGCCCAACCCCCCAACATACCTGCTTTTTCGTTACTTTCAAACTTACTCAACTTGCTCTCATCATCTTACCAAACCTCTAGTACTTGACTAGAAATTTCACAATGCCTAAAACCAAAACTACCAAGAAAGCCCCTAGTGGTGAGTATTTTTCGTTTTTTTAACTTCTATACTTTACATATTAAGCCTTTACGGGCCTATATTATGAGGGAATTTAAACCCTCTTAATCTAAGAGCGTGTTCTTTCAAAAAACTCTTACGAAGAATGCTTTGGAGTTGACGACGAGGCCCTATCTCCACGTTATTTCACGCTTTTTTTCGTAGCCTCTATACTCTACTTGTAAACGTTTCATATAGCGCGACTGTTCATATACTTTTATATATATCTTATATATATATATATACCTTCCTTATCGTTTCTTATTATTTATTATATTTATATATTTATTTCTTATAAGGTGGCGGTAAAAGAAAACTTTCTCCATACAACGCTTTTATGAAGTCTGAACTACCAAAAGTTAAAGCTGAAAACCCAAGCCTCGAACACAAGGCTGCCTTTAAGCTTGTCGCTGAACGGTGGAAGAATAGTCCCGAAAACCCTAAAGTATATAAGAAGTCATTTTCGTACTCTGTCTTTCGTCATCAATTTAATGACGTCACCTCGTTTTGTACGAGTGTGTGCTTGTATATATTAATAACTAATGAGTATGTGTTCTATCACTTTTACTTTCTCTTTTGCAGAACCAGGCAAGCTAAGTGTCACGTGACCAAGATTAATTTCGTAATAATGTCCTCTAAGTTTCACAAAGTTGGAAGATACTCTTCGTACATATGATGGTTGGTTATTAAACGACCTTGATATAAATAACTTCAATATTATTGTGACAAGTTTTATATCTCATTTTATATGTTATTGTATACATTTTCTTTTCTTTCATCATAATTCCTTGTTATTTTCATTCAGAAAAATATATATCATTCAATTTCTGTTTCTTCCTCTTTTTTTTTTTTTTTTTTTTTTGTTTGTGTAAATAAAATGAATCTTACACCCTAACTTGGTTATGGATGCTTATTTTTTATATTCGTTTATAATTTTTAACTCTTAAAATGATCGGCGAAATAAATTTATGCTTAAAGGAATGGGTGATATTTCACTACTTAAATCTTTTTTTTAACAATTTTTTTTAAATTGTCAATGCGCATTTTGACCGATTAACGTACGTATGTACATACGTTAAAAACAGATTTTCCAAGTACAATATGCTTATGATTTTCTGAAATGAACATGTCATTGTCGCACATTCGCTTATCAACTCTTACGAATGTTTTTTGTACTCTCGTTATACTACCCTAATGAATTCACATATTAATGATGATACAATTATTTTTGTTTTATAAATCTGTTTAATTTTACAGCAGCATTTATATTTTTAACAAGTGCCAATTATTTCATTATGAGCTTCTTTATGAGCTGAAGATAAATACTGTAGTATTCTTTATAAAGTCAATCAAAACTATTCATAAGTATCTTTACAATTAGCTTTGATAGTAAACTTTTGTAAATAGATTAAACAATTATAATAATTATTATGTAGACTATAGGTATACTAAATAAGAGTGAATCCTTGATTAAAAGTACATGGATAATATCTTTACGTACGTACTGTACGTACCGTACGTGCCCTTTCCACATCTGGTATTATTCGACATTTTTGGTAAAGCTAATTTTCCGAAATCTTATCACGTACGTACAGTAATTTTTATAAATTTTCTGCATAAATTTTATAAAGTTACCAGACCTTGTATACGAATGACGGGCCACAAGATCTGCGTCGAGCATCCGACGTAAGGATCACCGAACAATGCAATAAAATTGTTAAATCTAAAATATTTGATCTAATTATTTTAATATATGCTATTGGAAATTATAGAAATACGTTCTTTGCGAGAAACTTTGCATTAGCATGTACGCATGCAACCGTATGCAGAGTCACATGTATATTGTCTAATAAAATGCACTCTCGCCTTTGAACCTACTATGACGATATAAGGTCTATTTATCATGCCGTGTGTTTTGAGTCTGAAACTTCCTAGATTACACTAAATGCACATTTCTCATTATAAAATGTTTGAATCAGCGAATAACTATTATATTGGGTGTTTAGAAAAGTTGACATAAAAAATGCTATCGCTATATCGATATACGGTGATAAAACCACTCGGCTATCCGGATTTTTTTTTTTCTTCTAAGATTAAAAGCTTGGATTACCCACCCGTTAAAGGTGAGATTATTGTCGGATCAACCCAAAATGTGATGGAGTTAAAAAGATACCGATACAGTAATTTAATAGACCACTTAAATCGATAATAGCTTTCATCATCAATTAAGGTCTTTCAGTCCGCCGTGCATCCCTACAATATTTGCACCTTTTGATTTAAAATTATTTCGATCACTAGAAAACCGCATCTAGGGATGCTTGAGAATACCCTAAAGCGATCTGTATTTCTATTGGCTGAGTCAATTTTTTTTTTTTAGAATCATTTTAAATCCGGCCGATTTGTAAATTATTTTGTATGATCTAAGCTAAAAATAATTTTTTTTTTAAATTATAAAAAGTTTACATATTAAAAAAAGTGTGCTTCTGATGAATCGTCGGTGATGAGATGAAAGATTTTACGTACCGTTCCTGATAGGGTTCTAAAAACATATTACCATCGAAATATAAAATTACGGTATAAGAATTCGACAACTTATTATTACTACCCAACCTGATTATAAATCGAAAAATAATTTGCATTTAATCATTCAGTAATATTTTTCAATCCAAATATCCTCACCATACTTGCGTGAACTAATACCCATGGGCGTTATTTTAAGAAACATAATTCAAAGAAACTAACAATTAGGGATGTAATTTGTAATTTATGATATTAGTTTCTGAGATCAAATTTTTGGTGATTTGAGGAGTATCATATATTTAAATGATGCCGATCTTTTGTAAAGCTGGTATATATTTGTAACGAAAATTACACGAAATATTATTAAAACTTACGTACGTAAAATTACGTGTATGGTAAAATTGTAATTATGCAACATAACCCTACTATTAATTTAACTGGATACAAATCTAATTTATTATTATAAATTCTTTTGCTAAATTAATTATTAACTCTTTTTCAAATTACATGTCTTAAATAATGCCCATGGACATTATTTCATGTAGATATTATTTATCAATATTTAGATAATCCAAATCAACGTTGTGGATTAATCACAGGTTATAATTTTAGCATTCCTATTATTACAAAGCATTGGCATAAGAAATTAACTTCGAATAAGAATCCTATTAGAAATAGTAATGAAAAAAACTAATCATACACGGGGTGTTTGAAACCCGGGTATGATTTTGGATTTTACTAAAACGCACCTATGGTGTTTTACACCATAGGTCCCTATTTCTCAAAAACGTACTAAGTAAATGGGATCGGGTATTCTAAGTAAAAATGTTCAGGACCCCAAAAACCTCTATATTATATTATATTAAAAAAAAAAAATTCTTAATACCCAAACTCTAACCCTAAATTTTATTAAAAACAATTATATATAGTGCTAAAACACATTTTATAATAATTGATAATTTTTATACAAATTAAAAAAATTTGTATTAAAATAAAATTTAATTTAATTAGTATTAAAGTTAGGGTTCAAAAACACTCTTCCCAATGATCATTTGAACCAATTTTTTTGCCAAAGAAAATTAATTTTGTTGAAGTGTTGTTTAAGGTGTAGTAGAATAACACAGAGTATGGTTTTTATAAAAGTTAATCTCTTGGTTTTTTTAGGGCTTCTTTATATATTCAATATACAAGCTAAAAGCATTGTTATACAAGATAACTGGCAAGAGGTGATGCCCTTGTATATGAAATTTTAGTGGAGTAACAAAGTCTCTGTTAATAAAGTTATCTGTTTCAAAATAGTAAAAAACAACAAAAACAAGTTTTTCAATATTCTCTTTTGAAAATTTTGAAGAACCTGTAACTAAAAACTCTCTTTCTATATTCTTGCTTGGTTTGGATTTTTTAGAAAATTTTTGCTAAACAAAAAGTAAAAAAGCTGGTGTACTTTCTTCAAAAGATCTGCATTGTTTACCAATTCCAAATTGGGAACAGGAGTTATAAGGAATCACAAATTTAAAGACTAATTATAAAAGCAGGTAGCTTGAAATACAAGTTCTTAAATGGTAGCAGTATCTGGCTTAAAATATAAATTAGAATAAGTAATCAAGTAATTAAACTGTGTTATATAAAATAAGACTATTTGGAAAACTTTTTATAATAATTTTTGTAAGGCTAACTCTATCACAAAGATATTTATATATAATATATATATATTTTTTTTATAATTCGGCAGTCTTGCCTTCACTTTATTAGGTTTTGTAATAATTATCTAAACTATTAAAATTTTCTGAAGAGTTATTCTCCCTAGTACCTAAATTACAAATGAAAACTCATCCGGTTGCTTATTGAGTACCTATATACAACTTGCTATAGTAAGAATTGCTTCTGTATTACCTTATCCTGCAATTGGCTTCGATAATACATCAACAGCTGGTTTTTACCGCCTGTCAAGACTATATATCAGTTTTTTACCAATTTGACTATTAACCTTCTACAATCCACTTCATCACTTCTTTTTTGGTTATTTCTAAAACTGACAGCCACCTTTTACTCTCGTTTTCAATTTTTTTTTTTTAATAATATGTTTGTTTGGTGGTTCTTTTTTCTTCTTTTTCTTCTTTCTTGTCTTTTCATGAAATCTTTTTTTATCTTTTGATGCAATTCCATTTTCCTTCTCTCATTCCTGTACTAATTTGCATCTTAGAACCCAAATTCTCTCGTATACTTTTTTTTATCCAATTTTTCTAAAGACTTCCTATAAATCGCTTTGTTTGGTTGTTTGAGTTAAAAAGAGATCTCAACTTTTCGAAGTTTTCTTTTGTGATCAAGCCTCTAATCTATCTTTCTCTTCTGCACATTTTATCAACTTGAAATCCTTTTTCTAGCATTGTTAGAACTTTTTCTTTAATTTCTTCCAAGCTCTCTACATTTTTTAATTCATGCAGGGTTGCTTCTACTACTTGCTCCTCTAAAGTACGAAGTAAGTTTAAAGATCGCTTGCAGCTCACCAAGTGTTCTACATTTTCTTTCTTTTTCTTACATATAATATATTTGTCAGTTTTGTATTTTTTGATTAAGTTTCTCGAGTACTGGGAGCATATTGTTTATACACTTTATTTCAAAGAGCTGTAGTGTATTTGACTTGTATTTATATAGAGTAGAGCTAAATTTAAGAGTATTATATAATTTTTTAGCTATCAATATAACTATATTATTTTGTTAGGATTTTCTTTTTTTTGTTTTTTTTTTTTCAAAATATATATTTCTTTTTTATCTTTTTTGGCATTTATATAGGTTTTTGTTAATCATTTTCATTTTGTTTACTTTTTAAATTTTCTTCCTTTTTATTTTATACTTCTTGAAAAGAAGGAAAAATTAAAAGAAAAAAAAAATTCTGATATAGTATACAATAATCTGCTAATACTCTTGAAAGTAATCTTTGTTATTACAAAATTTGAAGTTAGTTTTGAATTTTAAAAGAAACTAATAGTTGTTATAGCAGATCATATTTGGTTTAGATTTTAAATATTAGACTATTCTGATATTTGTAATTAGACCTTTTATTCATCTCTCTCTTTTATACAGCTCTTCATCTGTATTTCCTTTTCCTATTATTATCAAGATTTTTTCTTTCTTTTTATACAAATCTTGTAACTCTTTTATTTCTTTTAGGGTTGATTTAACTTTTTATTTTTCTATATTTCGTGCTAAATTTAAAGATACTTTGCAGCTTATTAGATGTTTTATAGTTTCTATTTTCTTCTTATATATGATACATTTATTAGTTCTAATAAGTCTGGTTTTCTTCTATTAAGCTTTTTTAAAACTAGTAAAACATTGTTTATATACTTTAATTTAAATAGCTGTATTGAATTTGTTTTGTATATATAATTTTGCTGCTTAGTTTCACTTTTTAATAGTTTGTAGAAGATTGGCTAGTACTGAAAAGTCGTTCTTTCTTGGTACGTTGTATTTAACTATTATGTACAAAAGTCTATTTACTTTATTTATAACTTTATTAACTATTTTAACAAAAAAGCATAGGAGTCGAGGTAAGCAAACTTCACAGCATGTGTTGATCAATAGTGAGGTAAATAGAGATTAATTACGACTATACTAGGCTGTAAAGTTTGGTAAATCTTACTCAAGTTGGTTATAGAAATTCAGAAACTGAAACACTACAGGGTAAGAGACCTGGGATACCTAGATAAGAAATTACTATAGATAGACTGGAAATCTTGTAAAACATAATATATATATATATACATTTCCAACAATGAGTAATAAAGAGATAGTGTTGTTAAAAAAAATAAAAATAAAAATAAAAAAGCATATTGGCTTTCTATAACTTTGTTTTTCTACTTGTACTTTAGCTTGAATTCTTTTGTATTTAATACTATAGAAATCAGAAGCTTTGTAGAAGATACATTTTTCTTGGCTTTAAGATCTGCCAAGTCATTAAAAATATCATCTGAATGACCTTTAATTTTTGTAAGATAGAGAATTAGTTGCTTTGTTTTAATTATTTTTACTATTGTTGTGATAAAACTACAATTTTTAATCTTAAGCCATTGTTATACTTTATTTGTTTCGAGCTTTTTTTTAATTGCAAAAATAGCTACACTGCTATCCATCCTTATCTTAACTTCTTTTTCTTTAGATGTTACTAAGAGCACTACCTAAATTGCAACTAGCTCTACTCTTGTTAATAAAGACCACTTTTCAGTTCTACATGCTACTTGGTATAGAATATCATTTTTTTTTGTAACTTGTACTAATCTATATCCTATTTCTATTTTTGCTCTACTTTCTAAGAACCTAAATAAGCCATCTGTATAAAAAACTAGACTATCTAATGTTTTATTTTGATCTGAAATCTCTATTAAACTATGTTTAAGTAAACTATCTTTAACTATTCTATTTATTAAACATATTTTCTATCTTGTACAATTTATAACCAAAAATTCTTTTTTTTCTTAACTTCTTGTACTTTATGTGCAGTTATTTTTGTTCTCTCTGTACTTTTTTTTTAATTACATTTTCTAAAGAGTGTATACTAAATATCATTTGTAAGCCAATTTCTGTTTTTTGTACTAAGTTTGATATACAGGTTTTGTATACCAATTTCAGATATTATAGCAATCAAATTTGGACATTATAGCAATCAAATTTGAACATAGTAGCAATCAAATTCAAATATAATAGCAATTAAATTCGAACATAGTAGCAATCAAATTTGGACATTCTAGCAATCAAATTTAGACATCTTAGCAATCAAATTTGGATAGTGATATCTCGTGATCTAGTAGTCCAAATCATATAATGTTAGTACTATTCAACTCATCTTAACAAGACTAGTTGAATAGTACCACATTATGTGGTTTGGTCCACTAGATCACGAGATATCACTGTCCAAATTTGATTGCTAAGAGAAGTGTCAAATATCAGGTAATTTTTTAGAGGGGGGTCAAAAATTTTAGAAATTACATATAAAGACCTGCCAATTTTCATATATAAAGGTAGGGGGTAGGCCACTGATAAAAAAAAATCAGGTGATAAATGACAGTACTCTAAGATGTCTAAATTTGATTGCTAGAATGTCCAAATTTAATTGCTACTATGTTTGAATTTGATTGCTACTATGTCTAAATTTGATTGCTACTATGTCTGAATTTGATTGCTATAATGTCTGAATTTGATTGCTATCCCTTAAATTGTTTTGCAGCCAAATTTGCCTGCAAACTTTTTTAAATTTTAAAATTTTTTAATAAAATT
>CAJVPY010004528.1:0-12517 GCA_910591965.1 Dentiscutata erythropus | reverse complement strand
TCTCTAATTTCTAACCCTAACCCTAACTAATATTAGGACCGGTGATGATCACCAGTGGTGATATGTAGTAATTTTCTTCGCAATATTGCAAAAGTTATTATGTAATATTACGGTTTTCTTACACTTCGTAAATTATTGCGCAATATTACGCCTTATTAAATTTGCTGATGTACATTGGTCAAAATTCGATAAGTATTGATGATTTTAAGCGATCAGCTATCATTTGTTGGTGTGTTATTTGTATTGCTACATGATAGCCAATTTTTTTGGGTTGTTTAATTCATGTTTATACTTCTTTATCGCATCTTATTTTAATAACATTATTTTTTTTTCTTATATTTATTAGTTAGTTTTGTTGTTTCGTTTTACAAGAATCGGTTATAATAATAATTTTAATACAACTATGTTGGCACAGAATTTTTACAGCAGATTATAATAATTTTAATGCAGACCAACTCAATCAATAAGTAGCATAAGTAACAATTGATTAGCATAAGTTTTATCGATTAAAAATATTTGATTATAATCAGTTAGAATTTATACTAATAATGTACGATTGATTTTATCGATTAAAATCAAGTTAAATGGCATAATTAAAGTAAATTTTACTAATAATTTATGAGAAAGAGCTTTTGATCTTTCAACTTTTTAAATCACAAAAATAATATGCTTTGCCAACTAATGATTTTTCATTTTTTTTGAGGATTCGGCTATAAACAGGGGAAGCAAGTTCTACTGACCACTAATCAATTAGTAGTAATCCTGGCCGAAATTAAAAAAATAGGCTAAGCCGATTTTTCGACTTGGTCGGTCGATTTTTTCTAAAATCGGCTAGCCGATTTTATAAGTAAAAATTTTTTTTTCAAAAACCGCTTATAACTTTATTGCAAATACTAGATTACATTTGTTTGGTAAATATATTTACAATACTTTTAACAGACTTTCTATTCAACAGTAAAACATGTACTTCAATTTGATAATAGATAAGATTTTATTTAAAAATTTATGAAAATTTTATTCTAAATCGGGATAAGGGTTAAAACAAGGTTGATTTTCTTTTAGGAAAAGCAGATTGTGAACCATATTGGAATAAAGACGGCTTCGTTTATTAGTAATTGTATTTCTAGCATCAGAAAACAAATGCTCAGAGGGAACTGAAGTTTCAGGAATACATAATAACTGTTATACTTGGTGTGCTATTAAAGGAAGGCTTGATCTATTATCATGCCAAAAGGTTAATGGGTTATTTTTTTTATAGAGGATCAAAAAGATCATACTTAGCCATTTTGGGCATATCAAAATAAACTTTTAGTTCAGTTTCAACAGGGCACAACTGGTGGGTAGTTTTTTCAAATAGTAAGCTTAATAGAGAAGTAGATAAATTATTGTTAGGTAAAGAATAATTATTATTTTTTATATCTTCCATCATTCTGTATTTTAATTTATCTTTTGTTGATTTAAATTTTGCTAGCTCAAAATTTAAATCTTTAAATCTTGGATCCAACATAGCTGCAACGTATTCTTCTGGCCTCAGTTTTTCCCAACGTTCACCAAATGACAGCTCAATTTTATCACATACTTTACAAATAATTGAATGTGTAAGAGTTTCTTCTTTTTGATATAAATATTCTTGCAAAATTTTAACTAATAGTAACATCATTGAAAGGGTAGGGTAATAGTCTCCACCTACTATAGTTGTAATATATGCAAATAGACCTAGCAATTCGACCAACTTCTGGACTCCTAGCAAATTATCATCATCAAGAAGTAATTCTTCAAGTGCTTTGGTATTATTTCTAACATCTCTTTCTTTATCCTTTGCAAAATCTTTTTGGAGCTTTTCTATTGCTTTATAAAGTACAAGTAGCCAACTTAATAAGAGATATGTGGAATTCTACCTAGTTGTGATGTCATTTGAAATTGGATCCAAAACTGAAATATCTTTATTATTGGTTAATGGATTTTTTGCTTTAAATATTTCAAGTTGTATTGATCGTAATTTTTCTCTATATTTGTTTTTTCTAGCAACGAATATATTTAAAGCTTTGGCACATTTTATGAGATCGGCTGCACACTTTAAACTATCTCTAACTCCAAGTTGAATAGTATGAGCGGTGCATAAAATATGTAAGGTTCCAATATCTTTTAAAGCTTTTACCATTGAGTTAGCATTGTCAGTTATGCTTGCTATACATTTGTTACTTAAATTCCATTTAGCTAACTCTCTTCTTAAACAATCTTTGATATGTTCAGATGTATGCGGATACAGAAAACTTTCAATTGTGAGTAAAGCTTTATGCATTTTAAATTCAGAAGAAAGCCAGTGTGCCATAATTCCAATGTAGAGTGTATGAACTTTAGTCTACAAGTCAGTAGTAAATGCGAAATATTCTAATATGTTATTAATTAAATCTTTTAGACTATTTTCAGAATAATTTACTGATTCAAATAGCTTTTGCTTAACCATGTCTTTGCCCGAAAATTGGAATTGTGGTTCTGCTTCATGTAAGATATCCTAAAATCATTTATTTGCTAAAACATTGAAAAGTTGTATATCATCAACTATCCATGCTAATATTCTAGAGATAATTCTATTTTGTTTTTTATTTGGAAGTTGTATTGTTCGACGATTGACTAATTCTAATAAAGTAGGCTACAATGGGTCTAATTGAACAGGTTGTAACTATGCTGCTTCTTTTCCGCCACTTAAAGATAACAAAGGGCCAGTTTTACTTAATCTATGTATGGTTCGAAGATAGTTAGCTAAATTTGTTGTACTTGTTGTAATTTCAAAAGTATTTGTATATTGTTTAAGATTATCATCACTACCGATTTATACTCGGCATTTGATTATTTTGGCAGGTTTGTCTTTTTTCATGTAATGCCATATCCAACTTTTTCCTGGTTTAGATTTTTTCTTAACATTGTTATTTCGTAAATTACTATTGCTTTTTCTTTTACTAACTATAATACTTCATTGTGATGGTTTTGACACCTCCGTAATTGTATTTTGAGTGGAATTAGTCGAACTTTCTGAAAATTCTTCATCTGAGACAGGTTTACTATATATTGAGAGCTTATTCGAAGAAAAGTCATCATCTAATAATAATGGATCTTTATCTAATGATAAAGGATATTGTTTATCAAATGATAAGGGTGATTTTTTAGATAATGAATAGAAATATTCTTCATTTGGTAATAACTGTGATTCTTCTAAATATGCGTATTCATCATTAGAGAAGTTTTGCAAGGACATTTTTGTATACTATATTAAGTACGGTATAATTCTCTTTTTATATGTATTCAATTTTGAGGTTTATTATAATAATTCTAATAAATATTTTATTTACAGTATTAATTAATGTATCTTACAACTAATACTTCTGAATTCGGCTTTGCTGAAAGCCTACATAATGATAAGGATCCAGGCACATGCATAAATACAATACTATTAGTACTGTATCTAGCACTTGCAGGACCATAATAATAGCTATCATGTTTTTTTGGGTTAGGGCCTATAAAATATTATGATAGTGCATGAATACTTATTAGTACTGTATTTAGTATTTGCAGAACTATAACTATAGCTATCATGTTTTTTTGGATTATAGCCCGTAAGATCTTATGATAATATACAAATCAGAAGTTCAAATTTTGGATATATAGGCTTTTCGGCAATTTATGTATTATATATGAATTTAGAGACAGCAAGCCTTTATTTAGTTTAGTAACTTTAACATCATTTGATATATAGAATTCACTAAACTAAATAAAAGCTTGCTGTCTCTAAATTTGTATGGATCGCCGAATAGGCTCTATTGTTAATAAGACTTAAAGCTTTTACAATGTATGTTTTTTTCTTATTTTTTTTTTTTCTTTGTTGCATATAATAATGGTAGCAATAATAATTTGTCTTTTAATGGAATCAATACAATAATAGATTCTTTTTTGTTATGTGGATTTAAATCAATTTTATTGTTTTTATTATTGCGGTTTGCAAAATGATACATCTTTGATCAAATTTTATGGATCGCAATTCATATGTATAATCATTTGATTGTTGTTCGATTGTGCGATTGCAAAAATATTTTTATAATTTATGCCTAAATTATATTTATATTCTCAAAATAATATTCTCAGAAAACAATCAGATGATTGTATGTATTAGCTGCGATCTGCAAATTTTAATCAAAGATACATATATTATTTTGCAAACCGCAATAAATAAAATTTTACTAATCCTTTTAATAAATTTAAAAAAATACCATTCCTACTAGAGCTTGTGGGTTTTTGTGTCTAGAAATTTTGTATGAATATCAAAATCCCAATTCCTAAGAAGTAGTATTCCTAAAATTGAATTTTAAAAAAAAAACACAATAATTTTATGAATTTTTTAAATTTTTTTTTCAAAATTTAGTTTCTGGAATATTACCTCTTCAAGATTTTGGTTTTCAGAATTTAGCACATCTGGATTTAGTACCATCAAGATTTTGATGTTCAGGATATTGGCCCAAAATCTTTTAAAGAATTTGTATTTAAAAATTTAATATGTATATAGTTCTAAGTCATAGCAAATCACAAATTCCACAAGTCTTTGATTATCACTTTGCATTTGTTAGTACCGCTATTGTATCAAGTGAATCTAATCGTAATTTCTCATGGCATAATATTCTTTTATTGTTCAGATTTAGTGTTCTATAAGTGGTATTAACAAAGAATTAATAGATCTTAATATACTTCAGTAATTTGACTAGGGGATACATATTATAGTTTGCTACGATGAAAATATAATACTAATATAAATTGATCAATTGTGCGTTATATTAAATGACATTTTTACTAATTTGGCAAATTGTATGCTCAAAACAGGTTTTATTAGAAGCTTTAATTTAATAAATTGCATACACAGTAAATTACGGAAATGCAAGTTGTTTTAATTAAATTATAACTCATCCAAAATTTTTTGGCTAAGCCGACTAAGCCGATAAAATTTCATTGGCTTGGTCGGTCGAAAATTTTTGATCGACTAGAATCACTACCAATTAGCTAGAGCAAGAATTTTTTTAATTATAATTGATTTGTATAATATACAATTGATTAGTATTTTAATCTAGTTATTAGAGCTAACATTTTATCTTTGTCTTGTATAGATTGCTTTGTTGTATCAAAGATCATGTAACTTTTAGGGTAAGAACGTGCTGGATGCATTGAGATATATAAAATTTTTTTTCTTCTTAGAGGTTGTGATTGATGTCTCTCTCCTATTAGGCTAATTTACTTCATTAATCCGAATTAATAAAACTTGCTAGATATATCGAGGGTTAAAGTGATAAATTAACTAAATAATCAAACCTATATTAGCTATATTGATCTTTTATTGATTTTCTTTCTTTCTATCTTTTTCATAAATAGAATCAGCCCCAGATTTGAAATTGTTTATGGAAGTCAGAATCTGCTAAAGAGTGTATAATAGCTTACTTGTCAAATAAACTAGCTCTGAAAATGGATAGCTCTCAATTGTGACACCTATACCTTATTGTCAGAGTTAAATTGAAGCTCTGATTAGTAGTCATGCGTGAAGGTCGTAAAGAATTTAGAATTGAGGCTAGATATTATTAGATAAGTATTAGTAGTGGTTTTTTTTTTTTATCAGTTTGATTTTCTTTATCTCTACTTATTTCATAAATAGAATTGGCTTCAGACTTGGAATCGTGCTTGAATATGTTTAAGTAGGTATTGATAGTGATTCTTTTTTTCCCTTCTCATTTATTGATTTTTTTTATCTTTTTCATAAATAAAATTGGCTCTACATATGTTCGAATATGCTTTGGCGATAATCTTTTTTTTGTTTCATTTATTGATTTCACTTCATACTTTTTTATAAGAATCATGCTTGGATATGTTTGAGTAGGCATTGATAGTGATTCTTTTTTTTCCTTCTTATTTATTGATTTTCTCCATCTTTTTCATAAGTAGAATTGGCTCTACATATGTTGAATAGGCTTTGGCGATAATCTTTTTTTTTGTTTCATCTATTGATTTCACTTCATACTTTTTCATAAAAATTGGAATTGTTTTAAATCGGCTTTGAACTTAAAATAGTGATAAATTGTTCTGGATCAGTTAGTGATTTAAGAATTTCAGCTAGCAGGTTTCTCTTTTTGATTAATAAGTACTAGAGTTTTTTTTTTTTTTTTTTTTGTTTAAAGCCAATATTAATTTTTTTTGTTAATTGAGCATAACTTATATAGGTTTAGAATATGCAGCCATATCATCTTTACAGCATAACCTTTCAGCCATATGCTATATCGTCATCATTATAGTATAGTAACCTGTTAATTGATAGTCAGTGTATAAATAGTATACTGACTTATACATATTAATCAGCTTTTTTTAATTAATATGGATGATATTGGATCAGCATTATTTAGCGGCCATTTGTTGGCTCAGATTATGCCACTTTGCAGTATAATTTGAGTTAATTAAATGACTATTAAATAATACTGATACAATATTATTTACAAAATTTATGGGATAAATTTTATACATGCTGGTATACCATTATAGCACATTTGTAAAATACCCAAAATTTGAAAATTTTGACTACTAATACATAGATAAATACTGTAGTAATTTTGCATAAGATAATCAATGCTTCCCAAGTTAAGGTGTATCATTATAATAATTTTATATGTCTAATGAAATTCATCAAAGAGTGGGAAGATGTGAAATGTGTTAGATGTATTGTTATTATAAATCAAAGTGTTAATAATTTTTTTTTGAATTCAATATTAGAAAATCAATAATAAGTTTTGTTTTCAAAACTTAAATTTGGTGACAAAAAATTAGTTAAATTTGACAAACGTGCCATAATGCATAAAAAAATATATAATTTGCTAATGATTTAATGGTTTTTACTTTAAAAAAAAAACAACCAAATTTATTTTATAAAATAAACAAAGAAATAAAAATTTTAAATAGCATACTTAACTAATAAAAGTTTTTTAATATATACTGCTGTATATTTTAGGGTTTAATACATTTTTTGTACTTTAACATACTACTAAAAACTCTATTTAATTACTACTAAAAAAATATTAAATTGGTTAAAAGTCCCTAAATAGAACCTTTTTGCTATCTCTGTTAATAATAAATCTATATTATATTTGCAATATTATTTAGTAATTAACAGAGATCTATTAACTCAAAGTTATTACATATTGTAGCAATTAATTTTAAATTTAACTAACTATTACAAGCTTATTTATTATGATTTAGATTAGCAAAGGCCACATATCAGATAGATAATTTACATTAGTAGCTTAATCTGCCTAATATTAAATTTTTTTAAAAATTAGTATACGTAGTAATAGTTAAAATTTTTATTTATTAATAATAATAATAAAAATATATTAATTATATTAAATTATATTAAGTATCTAAATTTGTACAATGATCTATATTGTGCATATTGTTTATTTGTTTACATTTTTTAACTAATTAAAACAAATGTCTGCCATGCTCCATATTTGCTTCTATTGTCTTATGAAAATATTATTTCGATTTTGTCTTAAATTATACCTAATTTAACATTTTAACTTAAGATAATAGCAACCTCACTATTGTACAAATAACTATTTACTATCTTTTATATTGCTTTTTATTCATTACAATCCTCTAAATTCCATATATCACATTTGTATATTTAAAATTTCTTATACCTATCTTCTTTTACCTTATTTATATTACCCTTTTTATACCCATTAATCTTCATATCTATATGCAAAAATTAAATTATTTCAAATAATATCATTGATCAATCAATATTAAAATCTTTTAATCTCTTATAAATATTATAATAAATAATAAAATAAATAATACTCTTAAATAGAAACTATGTTAAATAAACTCATAGCATTAATTGACACCACATTTTGTTTAATACTTGTTTATCTAATGCATCCAACTTGCTTTTTGTGTATATATACTAGTATTTGATTTTTCAATTATATTAAAAAAATAATAAAAATACAAAGACTAAAACTCTTTATATAACTCTCAAAAAAAATTTCTTTATTCACAACTCAAAATTTTTTCAATATTTTGTAAATCTTTTTATAAACATAATGCCTAATTATAATGTTCATATCTTTAATCTTATCTCTTTCACTAAATCTTACTAACAATCTATCGAAAATTCAAATACACCTGTAGATACAATTTTCAAACCTTATATATGCAGAAATAAAATAAATCAAAATCTATCTAATGCTTCTACAACTTCTAATAATCCAGTTACTACTATACTATTCAGCGATAATATTAATTCTTTATACCACTATTTAACCTCAGCTTTTAAAATCTCAAACACCAATTTGATACAAAAATTTTAACTAATTACCTATATATTTTTTGTACTTATTGTTCTATTCTTATATTATCTTTTTCAGCATAGTGGATACTTTATAATGAAAATACTTCCTACACCATGCCTCAAGTTTTCTCTAATTCCATCTACACTCGAATAAATAACAGAAATATCACTCAGGTTGCTATTTGTAATAGATGTAAAATTGAAAAAACACGCTGTTACCCTCTGATATTATATCTTATCCCTCTACAGATTTAAAGCGTCCCAATGATACACAGAAAATACTTCTTTCCTGTTTTTCTAAACTGCTCTTTAGATCGCGTTGCAAGCACAAATCGATACTCCAACTACTGCCATTTAGAAGGAACTATTAATCTATCTCAAAATTATCGCTCTCTTCACTTGTATTTTGGACTAATTGGAGCTTATTTGAATATTAATGAACCTCCACATTGGTTTCATAATTTGTTAATTCCAGCCTCAAAGAGGGTATCCATATTTAATGTTAAATGATATTTGTAGTACAAGATGCATATCAGATATATTACTATACCTAATATAGAGCAAAGTTTGGTCTTAAAAAAAATCAGATAAATTGCAGGTTTTATAGTCAAACCTTTTAAATACAACCTCTATAAGTGCACGCCTTATATTTTCTTTTGGACCCAACTAATATTATACTTGTAGATTTTTACCTCCCTAAGTGCAATACCTCTCTAAATGCACGTTTGGCTAAATTTTTAATATGGTCCCATCGTATTTTATTTAGAAAGGTCTGACTATATAACTATGCAAAATAAGGTATTTAAGCTTTTATTTTTGTTGCAAAATATTTCTCAATTTACTTACTTTAAAGTATTTAGTTATTATTATAGAAACGAGAATTGAAACCCGAAACTACAAGTTTTAGAATAGAGTTTAAGATATAGTTTAGGGTTTATTCTAACTTGTAGTTTAGCTATGAGCAACTAGATATTTGAGTTTATATTTGTTTATTGTTATATGAGTACTGCTAAAGAAATATAAAGCATCGGGCTTTCAAGTTATCATATGAGTGACGCCAAGGGAAAATAAGACATTGGTTTATTAAATATTAAATAATAAACCAATATTCCATTTTCTTTTGGCATCACTTATATATGAAATGTGGTATATGTTAATTTAGTTTTTTAAGAGCCGAAGCTAGTAAATAATAAATGATAACTTGAAAACCTGAATTCTTATTTTTCATTAGCGACACTATATATTATTAGGTTGAGTAGGTATGAAAATTATTTATTAATTAGATTATTTAAAATATGGTTTGTTAATAATAATAATATTTATATTAACGAATAATAAGAACATTTTTGATTTAAATATCATATTATAATTTAAAAACTATATAACTTACAATATTTTATTATTAAAAATTATTATAATTTTATTTATTAAATTAAAAATACATATATTATTAAAATTAAAAAAATAAAAATTAATACAATTCAATAATTTAAATTGACTTTACCAAAATGCTCAAAGTACATAACTATTATCTAAAAAAATTTATTTATTTATTTATTGTTTTTTTTTTATTTTTAATTAATTAATAAAAATTATATTCATAATATTATCGCTTAGTTAATGTAATGTAACATAATTTATTAAATAGATAGATATATTAATAAAAAAACATTGAAAAAGCAACTATGCTTCTATAAAACATTTCCAACCCTAGCTCTAACCAAGCCTATCCTAACCCTAACTCTAGCTAATCAAACAGAATTCATCTAATAAATAAATACCAAAATCGACAAACTACTAAAAAAATTAACTAATATGCTGAAATATAAGATATATTAGTGTTAATATTCTCTATACCATAATATTCTACATGATTTTGGTGCCTTGCATTTAAGATCTGACCCAAGAATAGATGCAAAACTCATCGACTACTTTTGGATCTGATTAATAAGTACTTAGATATAGAACTTCAAAATCAACCAAATGCAAAGAATTATCTAATACATTGAATCGACTTTACTATGCCAGATATTGTTATCATCATGGAAGTGGATTTGAAAGGACTATTTATTTCAAAGATTCTCAGAGATGAGCAACACTGATAGATTATATAATACTAGATAAATATAAAACTTTCATTTACTATCAAAAATCTGTAGATGAAACTTATAATGCCAGATACCATTATCAATATGGAATTAGACTTGAAAAGGATGAATATAAAGATTTCACTTACTATCAAAATCTGCAGAGATGGATGATACTGATGGAATATGTAATACCAGATATTATCAAAAAATTTGCTGATGGGACATATAGTGGCAGATATTATTATCATCATGAAATTGGACTTGAAAAGGATTAACATAAAGCTTTCATTTATTATCAAAATCTGCAGAGATGGGTGACGCTAATGAATGCCGGATAAAAATAGAGCTTTTATTTATTATCAAAAATCTACAAATAGAAACGCTGATGAAAAATATAATGCCAGAAATTATTAACATGGAATTGTAACTTGAAAAGAACAAATATAATACTTTCACTTATCATCAAAATTCCATAGAGATAGTTGACGCTAATGAAAAAATTTGTAGCCAGATAACACTGATGAAATATATAATAGCGAATATTGTTACTATTATGGAATTGGACCTGAAAAGGATGAACATAAGGCTTTCATTATTATCAAAAATCTGCAGATATGGATGATGTTGATAGAGCATATAATGCCGAATGAAAATAGAGCTTTTATTTATCAAAAAATCTATATATGAGTGACGCTGATGGATATATAATGCTGGATATCATTATCACTATGGAATTGGACTTGAGAAAGATGATACACTCTACTCTCGATACCGGATATTGTTATTATTACGGATTTGGAGTCAAAAAGGATGAACCTAGGACTTTTATTCATATCAAAAATCAGCAAATATGGGATATGCTGGTGAAACAAATAACATTAATTGGGTTGAGAAGGACAAACGTAAGAAAAGTACAACTTACTCTAGTTATAGTGAAGTCCCTAGAAAAATCTTATATCGAGAGAATACTATATGTACTTCACTATATCGAGCTGAAGTTTAATAATTTAGAATTCAAAAATACTTCACTATATCGAATCTTTACTATAACAAGAGTTCACTATAACGAAAGTGAGTTATATTAGTTTATCAAACATCAGCACGTCACAATGTCGGTAAAGTAAAGAAATCCAAAATGGCAACACATACAACAGCTCTAATTAGCAAAGATACCACCAGGTAACATTAATAACAAGTGACGATACTAAAAAGTGGTGCAACAATACTGGAAGGCGAAACGATGATACCAGAAAGGCTAAAATAAAAAAATTGATTAGTATTGTGTAATTAGTAATAAAAATAATATAAACAAAAAAAAAATACATATCGATTATATTTTGCAGAGGTGTGGCGACTTAGTGTAGTGGTCTAGTCGTCACCCTCTCCAAGTGGCAGGTCTAGAGTTCGAATCCCACAGACGACAAATTTTGAAAAATAGGCTTGCGTTACGGTTGACGGTTATGATTATCAGTTGGATCTTAGATAAATCTGTAACTTCGGTCACACCATCTAGTAATGGGAGCAATAGCACAATAAAGCCGAGGAACTGGCATAACCGAAAACCTATTTGGGAAGTCCTGAGTTAGAAAGTAGCAGTAATCTTTGATGGTATCACAAGAAGGCTGAATTCAAACTGGGGCCCGAGATCGGAGAACTGAGCGACCAGGTCCTAATGGTGAAGGACATACCAGCCGAATCGCCGGGTTCTGTCGCATCAGAGGAAAAGGACGTACGCTTTGAAAGTATGTACCAAGGGGAGGGCATCCTTCAGGTACCTAAAGCCTGGGCAGACCGACTCTTCCGAGTTGCCGGCTGGAAGTAAGGGAGAGACCAATAAAGAATCCAGGTAAGAAGACGGTCCGAATGCGGGTACCAGGGTTTGCCGTGAATCTAATAAGGGCAAGTAGTAAGTAATAGGCGACTAATTAGAAAGGTGTAGATCTGGGAACTGTAACACCGCGAGGGAGGGACCCGGAATATATAGCAATATATATACTAGATTAGTACTGGTACTAGTTAGTTGCAGGGGTTCAATGGTTAGCCCTGACCCCAA
>CAJVPY010004527.1:0-12518 GCA_910591965.1 Dentiscutata erythropus | reverse complement strand
TCCCGTTTACTTAGTACGTTTTTGAGATATAGCAACACCGGTGATGATCACCAGTGGTGATAAATAGCAAAATTCTTAAAAAAAATAAATATATACAAAAATTTTAATCAAATTTATATATTATATTTGCTATAATTTTTTTGGTTTATAAATTATATGAGCTGCCAAGACAAAACCTGTAAGCAAATATTTGAGGTATCAATAAGGCGAGTTTAATCCTGGAAAAATATTACGTATTAAATCATTGTATACAAACTTTATACAATGATTTAATACGTAATATCACAATTTTCCCAGGATTAAACTCTACCTCAAATATTTGCCTACAGGTTTTGCCTTGGCAGCACTCATATAAACAATATAAAATATGATATACTGTATCTAATTGTATAAAATTCTAATAAGATTTAAATACAGTATATTAAATATATATATATTTGTATTTACTATAGTTCTATAAAAGTACTTTAAATTATATAAATATTATAAAATTGTTATCCAATTATAAAATTTTACTACGTATCGGTATAAAAAGCGGAATATCTAATAATTCCGATTTTTTTTAATATAAAATTAACAATGAAAAAAGTTAACTAAAATTTTTAATTTTTTCATAACTTTATTAATAATATTAAAATTGACGGTAATACATATCTTTTTGGATCCACTGCATCAATACTTACATTATTAATTTTACTTACGATATAACGATAAAGAAACCTTAAACCTTTAATTACGAAATACAAAATGCCTATTTATAAAACCTAATTAGTTTACACCAATTTATTTTGACTGGATTTGAAATTAATTTTGTAAACTTACTTCATTAAGTAACCAAGAAAGAAAGAAAATAGAAAAGATTACAGAGGATTTCAAGCATAGAGAAAAAAATATTTACACAAAAAAAAAAAACAAAAAAAAAAGAAAGAAATATATATATATAAATCAAATCAAATCAAAATTTTTACGTAAAAGTCTTTTGCTTTTTTTTTTTTTGAAAAATTATAATTTTTGTTTACCATATCGTTATCAATACCAATAATTATTTAGAAAATTAGACTATGAATATTTTGTTTTTTTTTGTTTCCGATTATCACCATTGTCATCATCACTTAAATTATGCGTGCTTGGAACAGAAATTGAAGATCGCCCACGGACATAAATTCGATTTGTTGGTGAAGCGTTTGAGGGAGTAGTGGCAGTCTGAGATCCTGGAAGGAATTGACGTAATTGTAACTGATTTAGATCGTAGGGAGCTTGACTAACATTTGGTGCATTTATATGTGATGTATCGAATGCACCTATTGAAGAAGTGAATTGTTGAGAATATGTCGATTGTGTTTCCAGACTAATCGGAGATGTGGCTATTGTCCCAGTTTGAAGATTAAAATTAACAGGAATATTTGCAGTATTTACTTGACTCATATCAATCGATATTGAAGATTTATAATTTACAGGGCTATTTAAGGATAAAATTGTTTGATCATTGCTTATATCATCAGATAAATTTATGGGGGAATAAATTGTTGAGGATGACAATGTAGGCAATAATGGTCTTGTTGTTGATGATGGTGAAGTTGGAGAAACAGGTAATTGTTGAGTATGATGAGATTGCATTCTGTCAGATGCACCCATTAGATTAAAATTGGAATGAACGTCTTCAATATTGCGAGAAACCAAATTTCCTGAAAGGTGCAAAATTGAAGACGTCATATCAGATGTAGAAGCTGATCTACTATTATTATAATGCTCATTAGGCGAAGATGAGGATTGTACATTTAAAGATATTGAAGAGTTACGCGAAGTCGAATCGTTGTGAAATAGACGATCTTGAGATCGATCTGAAAATTATAAGAAATTAAAAGAATAAATAGATTTAAATAGTATATGGATTTAAATAGTATAAAGATTTAAATAGTATATAGATTTAAAAGAAGGTTCATTAGATAAATTAAATTAGATAAAGAAACCATATATGATAAGCAAATTTGAAGATGTCAATACCTTGACTTAATTGTTGGGTCAGAATCTGATACAAATTACTTAGTAAGGCATCTTGCGCAGCAAGATTTCGTCTAAAAGTAATTATTTCTTCTAATATAGATCCACAATTTCTTGATAAAGCACTGACTTGTCCTGTCAAATCGGCATGCAATTCGGTAAGATTTTCCACTTGTGAATGTAGATCTTGGTGGATGCTTTGAGGCGCAGGTGCTACCGAATTTCCAGCAGTACTGCAACCGCTTGTTCCATCATCCGGTGAAGATTCATCAGTTACTTGTTGCTCATCAGATTTATTTTTATCTTTTTGTGTTGGTCTATTGCGTGGCGTTGGAACTTTACGCTATTTGGTTAAATGAATTTTTTTTTTGGGGAAGTATTAATTAAAAAAGTGAGAAAATTTTTTTTTTTTTTTATAATTACCTTTATATCTTCTAATAAATCTCTACGGTTAAGTTGGAATTTTGGATGCTGAAACTCCCAAGCCTATTAACAAAAACAAAGTCATGTCAGTTTGAGAAGAATTATGCAGTGAGTCGAAAAAACATAAAAACCTGTTCGCTATAAGGTCTTATTTCGTCATCGTTACTTTTTATCTTGTGGAAATCATATTTATTTAACTGCCTAACAAAACTTGCCATGTTATTATGTTTAAAATGTTGTGGCAATATTGTTTTGGCAAATTCTGTAGGATCGTGAACGACAAATGTATCACCGGTCACTCCCCATGAAACGATATGTGCGTATGATTTATCCTCTAGCATCCTTTTAAAATAAAGATAGCAAATTTAATGAATCGTTAAATAATTAAATAATTAAAGATTTAAATAATTAAATAATAATGATAATGATAATAATGATAATAATAATAATAATAATAATAATAATAATATCTATAATTTTAAATTAAATTGCAGGCTCGAGCGTAATTATGTTAAATTTAGCGAAATTTAATTTTTTCTCAATGTACTGAATGACGCGCAGCTCGGAAGCATACATATATTTTTATTTTTTAGCTGGTATGTATTTCTTTCTGTTCTTCAATACAATGGGAGTAAATTAAAATAAAGATGAAAGATTCTTGCTAACTTTGTGGATAAATTATATTGCTTCTTGTTTACCCAAGGCGAAAGTCAAAGTTATTGCTACCAGAGCAGAGGTAATAAAAAAAAAAAAAAAAAAGTATATAAAGAATAAAAATATACAAAAAATCTAAAGTAATGTTGAAAAAAAGTTACAGATAAAGACGCGTCAAGAAAAAAAAAAAAAAAGACAAACCTATAAAGCCTCTTTATAAAATCCGCGATATTTGCCGCGGCGCAAGTCATTTTGTTGTGAGGTCTTCGATAATTCGGAGCGATAATATATTGAGGAGTGTCGGATAGATTAAAGGAAGACCTCACAGACGGTCATTGCAAGAAAATGTTCAGGTGTGGACGTCGATAAAAACTTGTATCGATTATTTTCTGAATGATTCGACCTTTTGTTTTATATTTATATATTTTGATCTCTATAAATTTTTGAGGAGAAGAATGCCTGACCACTCAACAGGCAGATCCACTATTAAATAAGGTACAGTATTAGAAATAGGAAGATTTCCGAATGAATGAAAACCTTGTTGATAGTTGTCGAACACCTGATTGAATTAAAGCCATGCAATATAAACACTTTATTAAATAAAAAAATAATAATAATAAAATAAAATAAAATAAAAAATTCGTTGTGATTTATGCAACGTAGTTTAGTGGATGCGGACATACGTACATTGATTATTGCTAAACGATGTACTCAGGATTTTCGGACTAACATGCAGATCTCGAAGGAAATGATGGTTATTAAAAAACCTTTTCATATGCATTTTTTGAAAATATTAATCATATCATATAATTTATAATGTATCAATTGGCTTACTCGTTGTTCAGGAAAATCCTTTGCACAAACTTGGTTAGTCAAGTTTAGTCTAATTCGAGCCAATGCGCATACTAAGCAAAAATCATGCATCACATTAAAGTTGTATGAATTAACTATCATATGCGGGTAATAACTGATAAAACTAATGATTAACTGTTGATTATTTCATTTTTCGCGTGCTCTGAAGTCTATTATTAACTTATTAGTGTTTATGTGACGAATTTCGCAGATTATATTTGAAACTGTTTGGAGAGAATCCCTAAATATTCCATAAACATTCCAACTATCATTAATTTATTAAACTGTTTCTGGTAAGCATTACTAATTTTATACATTTACGGGTGCGATCGATATTCACGAATGAAGTGCTAAAGAGAATCTTTGTTTTTATGAGAAAAACTTGAAAAAAGAGGGGAAACGGCTTAAAAAAACTCTTGTTTGTTGCTGTTTACGATCGCTAAGATTTTTCCTATTCTGTCACAATATCATGCTAGTTTGAATAATAGGGGAGAATGCATGTTATATAATAACGATTCATGGTATTTTTGATAAAACAATGGAATCTTTATGTCTAGTATTTCATTATTGTAACTAAATATGGGGTTTACTATTGTTGCTTTAAACTGGCAAAGAATAAATATAGTAATTGTCATGCGATCAATCTTCTAACCTGCACAATATATGCTATCGAAATTGCCCCTTTGTTGTTATGTGTATGTAATTTTATGTTCATATAGTTGTCACACTATATGCTAATACGTAATCAAAAGACAATAACTGAAATCCAAAAACATTGGTCTTCCTAACATTAGTCTCAATAAATACCAATTTTTTGTAATTTACTCAAAGTTAGTTAATAATTCACTAATTTAAACGTCATACCTAATAAATAAACTAAGTATAGTTGTCCCCTACATATAAATAAACACCAACAAACCCAATGAACACACGATATATTATTATCTTTACACGGACTAGTACATTTGAGACCAATTCAATTCATAAAGAATGTATGATCATGTATTAGATTTTGTCAGATGCATTCAGTGTACAATGTAAATTTTATCAAGTAATAAAAAAAAAAAATCTTTGTGGTCCTAAACAAAGCTAAATCAAAGTGACATCTAAATACATATACATATGCCTTACTTCGTTACAAAGACAAACCCTCAAAAATCTAGAGCACAATACTTTCGCGCTAAAACCATGCGAGCATTAAAGGACGTACAAAAGGGGAAGTTAAGGTTTGAGAGGTATCGAATCCGTGTAACGGCGATGTTCCCAAAATTAGACAACGCCTAAATTGCCACGTAAAAAATGTTACAAGTAATTGATGACTAATTTTCCTAATAATGTTGTGCGAATAATCACTGTAAGGTATTACAACAGCACATGGCATTCTCTTATGGTGAAAGTATTTCGAAATATCTACTGGCGTTTTTATAGTTACATACAATGCATAAGAAAATGGAAAGTATGTCTATGTACAAGGTGTGTGTGTACTCGAGCAGCGATACTTCATACAAGTTTCAAAATAAAAGCTTTAAATAAGTTGCCAAATCAAAAAATCAATTGGTTAAAAGCCCCCATGAAGGGAACTTGAGCCACAAATAGCAATATATTTTCATAACGTATAGTACGTAAGGTTGGAGGCGTAAGGTTCTTAAAGGGATATTCCACAATGATGCCTTTTCTTGTTTCTCGGGAGGTTTAAATATCTAAATTTGGTCAGTAACTATAATATTTTTAATATATAAAATTCTATTTATAGCGGCGTGATAGAATTTTTTTTATCACCATCTAAAACCAAAATGCAATTTCTTTTGACAAAAATTTATTTTTAAATATTTTAAATAAAATATAGCTATCTTACTTTTTTTTTTTATTAATTCTGTTTAATGAAAATCAAGTTTAAATAGATGCCTAATAGGGCCAGCCAGGCGGGCTTACTTGGTCCAAACCAGAAAAATATTTATAATCCGGCCCGCTAAAAAAAATAAGGCCCGAAAGTACGGACCGGGTCGGTTCTGATTTTTACGGACGGATATTTTAAACCGAATCGGATCCATGTTTAGAACCGGATTCGTATCTAAAAGATCTGGATCCGATATAGTTACACAACTACCACAATATAATTGGCTATGTGTAACTAGTAATTGTAACATATAAGATTTACTCGGGATCTGGATCTATTAACCGGGTTATAGTTATTGCTACCCGGGTTACTTAAATTAATCCGTAAGTGTATAAAAATACCATATTTTATAAAGGAAAAAACTAATTTAACATCTAGTGTTTGAAACACTAGTGTTTGTGTAACATGTAAATTAAATAATTTTTATTAAAATAAACAATAACCAAAATTAATTTCAATTAATATTAGAGTTAGTATTAGAGTTTAAAATGAAATAAATCATTTTTTAGAGCTTGAAAAATACAGTAGCTTCATAAGCAAAATTTTAAAATATTATTTATTTATTTTTTGTTTTTTTTTTTGTAAAAATGTTATATAATTTGGTTTTATCTTTAAACTGGTCTAAATCTAAAAAAATTGGTTTGCTCTAGATAGGTCTAAACTAGTTTAAATTAGCAAAGTTTTAAAACTAAGACTATAATAAACCAGACTAGACTTGACCAAACCAAACCAAACCAACCTATAAATATCTTTAATATATTGTATTTAATTTGATATTTTGATTAGTTTTTTTAAATGTTTTGTATATTAATACTGTCGGCTCTTCCCAAACTGGTATACATGGTGAACAGGTTTTGTATTAGTTTTGGAAGATTATTAAATTTGGAAAAATCATATAACAAGCTGATTGATAATTTACCAATTAAATTACAGAACTAGTACTAATGATTTTTAGAGTTTTCTTAATAACTACTCATTCAATTCAGCTCAAATTTTCACTGTAGATATGTATATATTCATTTATAATATACTAAAAGTTCAGCTAATTTGGATTGATAGTTCTTGAGAAATCACTTGTATATGATAGTTAATTTTTTAAAAAAATTGTCTATCATATGCAAGTGGTTTTTCAAAAACCATTAATTCAAATTTTGTATATTATAAATAAATAAATATATTATCTATAATAAAAATTTGAGCTAAGTATAAAAAAAAACTCTTTCCAGTTCATTTCTGAAAATTATTTTCAATAGTAAAAGTAAACAACTCTTTGAAAGTTTTAAGTATTATATTCGTTGATATAATAGGCCCTTTTGGCAAGCAATTTGATTTAATATACAATAAGTAATTACAATCGGCAAGATAGAGAGAATCTAAAGTACTCAAGAAACACAAGTTCCTCAAGTCTTAGCTCCTTTGGAGCTTTCCATCAACATATTACAACAAAAAACATACTTTTAATCATTCTCTAAAAAGTTATTCAGTGTAGTAGCAACAAATAAAACTGATACAGACCCAGAAGCACTTTCTGAATTGTTTACTCAACCTATACCACAAATTACTTCTATTGTACCGAGCAAAAATTCTACCAACTTCAAAGACAATCTGGTTCACCCCGTCTGTAGATCATATAGAATCACATGACATCAATATGACATTATTGATTTACACCAACAATACAACAAACCCAGATTGGTTGGGCCTCAACACCAATGCCTCAGATAAAATGGAAATATTTCTATACCCAGAACAAAACAAACAAATCCAACTAGACCCAGCCTACTCTAAGACCCCTAGACCTTAAGAAATGGACACAGACTCTAACCCACAGCCTTCACCAACCTAGATACCTGCTGGTTACTGACTCAAACAACCAGACCGCCTCAGCAAGTCTCTATCTTATAACCAAGCAACTCACAGACCTGCCACACTTAAACCTGATCTACAATTAGTGACCTCAGCTCTTTAAAGCCAGAATATAGTTAACGTACTTGCCCAAAGAACAAAACCATTTGACACCCAACAGTAGAGTAATGATAAAATCCTTAACGTATTTAAAGATGAGGCAAATATGACTGACTTTCTAAAACACAAGGCCAGTTCACTACCCACCTGCCACAACCTATCTATGGCAATCAATTCCAAATTCAACTACTATAATACTGCCTTCTTCAAGTTATTTACTCATGTCAAAGAGTCTATACCCCAATATCAATGAGAGTTCGAAGCATTATACAATATGGCTCTAAAAAAGTACAAAAAAATTTATGAAACTTGATTTATTATCAAAAATAACAGGAACTAGATAATGGAAAAGCTTAAAGAAAAAATCACAATTGATTATCACCAATATCAATTTCCTAAAAACCAACCCACATGATATCACTTGCAAAATCTTTTACTGTACTCACTTTGCCTGTATTGACTTACCAACCAGTTTTAAAGATACAAGAAGAATTACTAGAGAGGTATTAGCAGACTGACTTCAACCACTCCCTATATCAGTCAAAGAAATACAGAATGAAATATTGGAAATATTTCTATTTAAATTATCTATTCAAAATCGAAACTATACTAAAGCAATTGTGGTGGCTCTTCGAAAAATTTACAAATTTGAACTCCTCTCCAATGAATACTTCAAATAGCAGTATATCAAGCTGCCAAATGACTCTGCAGAACTTGACCTATTAGTTAAAGACCTATTCCCTATTACTGACCGTTCTGCACTATCATTTCTCTCAAAATACCGTAAAAAACTTTCAAATCTTTCAAATCTCTACGAACTTGAAAAACAATTACCACCAAAGTTTTTTGACTTGTTTATACCCAAACTAGCACTTCTCTTAACACCTCAATAGCTACTTCATAACCTTAAACAGCATTTCTTATGTAATCCAAAAGATGCTGATGAACTAAAGAAGTTCATTGAACTTCTTTGACTCTACTATGGTTTCAAACAACTATCTAACAACTATATTATCCAAAAACTACAACTACCACTAGACCCAATAATCAAAACTAAATACCCTTATATTTTTTCAATACAGGATAAGGCTTTTGCCAAAAAATTCTTAGCCGAAATCGAATACCGATACAAATTTATATTACCCCTCCCACTTTCTTACATATTGATAAACCCTACTGATAAACCAAACCTTCTCGATGATTATACTCAAGTTCAACACATAAACTTAACTATACCAATCACCTCTTCTAAGCTACTTGTTGAAATCTCTAGAGATCTCAAAAAACACTACTTCTTTACCAACATTTTTGCCAGTTGGATTAATATACAATGTATCACTAAACATGCTAATAAATCCTTAATTCCTCAAAGTCTTGACGAATTAAAACTACAGTTAGAATATATCAACCCAAACTTGATCAAAGCAATCTCTATTCAAAATAAAACAATTGCTACAGAAACACTAGATAAAATCAAATCCTACTTTACTGTTAACATAATTTTTGAATACTTACTTAACCTTCTGGACTAGACTTGTTGATGAAACTAAATTACACTGGTGAAACTAGTGACTATCTAAAATCTGATTGGCTATTGCATTCACCAGCCAATCATATTTTAGATAGTCACCAGTTTCACCAAGTTTCACCAAGTTTCACCAGTTTTACCAACAATTCTATTCTGGACCTACCTGATCCTGAATAGTCAATCTTTAAAAACTATAAACTAACTAATCCTTACTACCAATCTACAAACCCTTACTCCAAACTTGACAAACTACAAAACAACTTCAATCAGACAATAATGCAACCATGATCATCTGCTACAACCAACCTCAACATAACCTATGAGTAATTAAAATACAATACCCAGTAGTCAACAACTATCTAATTACTTTACCCTATTAAACACTAATTTATCTTTCTTAACATCAACTCTTAATATTCTAAATCATAATGTACAAGGCATTAATCAGGCTCTTAAACTCTAGCTGCTATTAGAACATTGCATCTCCAATAATATTGACATTGTATTCTTTACAGAAACAAAACTTGTAGCAACAACTAATACACTAACAACACTTTTTAACCCACTTTACAAGCTATATATATCTAATTGTGATCAAATGAATGCTAATATACACGAATTATATAAAGGCACCATGATAGTCCTCAAATCTACCTTTCAACCCTACATTTACAATATCCACACCATCTTTGGAATCACTATACTAGTTGATTTGTTCCTCTCAGCCAATAAAACATGTCTCATCTTAGTTTACTTACCCTCACCAACTACTTCTACACTTCTAACCTACTAATACCAAATCATTGCTTGGATTAATGATGGTTGCTCACATAATATGAACCTAATCATCACTAGTGACTTTAACAGTAATACCAACCAAGCCAACTATCATATACATAACACACTCCTGTAGCACCTGGCCATCTCGGGTTTTATAAGCTTACTCCAACTACACCACATAACTCAACTTATATTGACCAGAAACCAAACATCAAGATGATATATAGATAAACCCCGAAATTGTACTCTTGTTCACAACCTCACTTCTTCAAGATCCCAGTAATATTATAGACAGCGATCACCAAATAATTAGCACAGTATGGAAGGCACCTCTCTTACAAAAACAGCTATATAGTAAGAAACAATACTATAAAATATATAGAATAACAAAAGTAAATTAGGATGACTTCACAACCTTTATCTTTACTCACCTACAAGCAATTACACACTACACAACACAAATCACAAATGAAGACTAGCTGAATCATTCATTTAACAATCTCAATAATATCATTAAACAAGCGGTTAATAAATTCATTCTATACATCTTTAATAGCTCTGCATCTTTTATACACACTCCTTTAAAGCTAGCTCTCTTCATTAAGTACTAAAACATACTAACCACATATTCAACATACTTAATCATATTATCCCTTATAGCTCACATCATATATTTACGACAATTAACAACATGCTCGACAAGGTTAACTCGCTCACTTAGTCAACTAACTAACAGTTACAACTAACTGATTTTGAACCCAATACATATTCATATACAAAAACCTTCCTCAAACAACTTAGAACAACTCTTCATACCACTTGGAATTTAGAAAATAATTAACAAAAAACAGACAATATCCAGTACTATATCAACAAAAGGTATACTAATTTCTAAAGCAACACAATGAAGATAATCAATAGTGTACTAGGCTGATACCATATCCCGATCACTTCTTACAATATTACAATACCTATTACAGTTATCACTGATCTACAGAAAATCAAACAAGCAACAGCACAACACTTCAAACAATAGACCAAACACAATCTCTACAATCCTGCTCTGTGGCCAGAATAGGAACAATATTATAATCCAATTTTCTCAGCAACACCATCCACATATTCATAACTGCTAGTAACGATTGAACTGCAGAAAATCGAACAAACAATCAATAATGCACCAAATAACAAAGCTATCAGGCCCTCTACTATATCCAATGAAATGTTAAAAAAACTACCAAACATAGCTATTAAACGATTTTGAATCAAAACCCCAAACAACAGATTATCAAAAGAATATAATACCGACTAAATTAGCTGGAATTATAGCTAGTACCGGCTAACTTTGTTGGCATTATGTTCTTTTGGGAATCTATTTTTCAGGATCTTAACTCAAATTCCAATTAAACAACTAAAAAAGATCTTTAACACATATATTATACTACAAACAATACCTAAGGCCTGGCATCAGGGACTAGTCTGGCTGATATCAAAAAAAGAATACCAACCTGGTGACTTATTCCAAACTCGGCCAATTACATTAATTGAGTATATACGCAAAATCTTTACTAAAATCCTCACTTCACGACTTAGCTTGATACTAGTACATACTAACTTGCTTAATCCATCTAACAATGTTGTACTACCACTAATGTCTGCTCTCCAACCAATTCAACACATAACCTATCTCATGAAGATATTTATATTAATAACTGTGAGCTTTGGATATTATTGCAAGATATGTTCAAAGCGTACAATACAGTTTATATACTTTATTAGAAAAAGCACTCTTGAGAATAGAGATTCTAATCTAATTCTCAAACATCATTAGTGCAATTTTCTTATCATGACAAAACTATATAATTACGTCAATTAGTAAAACACACACCTATAACATCGAGGATGAGATAGACCAAGGCAAGACAATATCCCTGATACTTTGGTGAATTTACTATGACCCCTTAATTATATCAGCAAAAATATATAAGCATAAACTTTCATAAATTTTACGGTACGTAAGAAAATCGTAAACTTATGTAAAAATATTACGCAAATTTACGCATTTCTTACGATGTATAAGAAAATCGTAAATTTACGTAAAAATATTATGCAAATTTACACATTTCTTACAATGCGTAAGAAAAGCGTAAATTTGCATAATATTTTTACGTAAATTTACGATTTTCTTACGCATCATAAGAAATGCGTAAATTTGCATAATATTTTTACGTAAGTTTACGATTTTTTTACGTACCATAAAAACTTACGGAAGTTTAAAATATTTATAATGCACTATTCAAATTATAAGTTATAACGATGAATGAATTGATTTATATTTTTTTTGTAACTTCGTGAACTTACGAAATTTTACAAAGATTTAAATTGATTAATAATTTTTTTTAAATAAATCAATAGCAG
>CAJVPY010004526.1:0-12521 GCA_910591965.1 Dentiscutata erythropus | reverse complement strand
TCGTGTATATAGTGCTGATCTGTTACGCAATTAATACGCGTATTTTTTAATTAAAATTTTTTCAGCATACAAATATGTGAAAAAATATAAATACTATGCAATTATATTCCAAGAAAGTTTAAGCGTAAGAATAAGCAAATAAGGAAATGATTAATTCAATTTTGTTTTAATTTATGCTCTTCGCCGTGGTTATTCGTATTACCTATTTTACAAAACATTAAAGTGTATATAATAAGGTTTATTTTAAAAATTTTTTTTATATGCATTAAAAAAATTAAATAATTTTGAGATGAGTAAGAAAAAAAATTTGTCAGGAAATATACTGTCTTTGTCTCGGTTATTCCTATTTCTACAAAATGTCAAAATGAAGCTCTGTGAATTACTGTATATAACCAAAGTTTAATGTTCAATTCTTCTCGCGGTATTGCATAATTCGTATTACCTGTTTTACAAAACAGCAAAATCAAACTCCAAGGTCTGTACTGTTATCTATAGAGCTAACGATGTATAAATTTTTAATACAGTTACTTAATTTAAAAAATATTATATATATATATTAATTTTATGAGAATTAAAGAAAATTGAAAGTAGCTATGTTTTTCTCATAATTTCTATTATTTAAAATTTTGAAAACCAAGATTATTAAAATGAATTTAATACAAAAAGAGGATATTAGATTAAAACATGCAAAAGCTCTTCCTTATTTGATCTATCAAAAATTGAAAGAAATTATCTTAGACAGAAAAAACAAAGTTTATAGTGGGTGAAATTTGACAGTAAGCCTTATAGTAATTCTTCTTCTTATGAAGGTTTTAATACTTTTTATTATTTATGGGTAAGCAGACTTTATTTTCTCTTTCCGATATTACAAACTTGTATTGATTTATGGTCAATTTAATAGTGTCAAAAAATCTCACCATTCATATTTGTACATTGAACCTTACAAGCCAATTGTGCATGGAACTTTTGGAGTCGACCAATCTGAACCTTGGGACGTATGGATAAAACAAATTATAATTATAAAAGATTTAATTGCTAAAATAATGGTTGGAAGCCGTGGATTCAGTCATTCAGATTATAATGATTTAGTACCGATATAAACAATAGAGTTTAAATCTTTTATACTTTTCAGCAAATTCATTTTATTCAAAATTCAAAGTTGGGAATGTTTGCTATATGATTTATTCATTGTTTAATAATTGTATTATAAAAGAAACTCAGTAAATAATTTTTTTAGAATTTTTGTCATTTAAAAATATTTAAAATGATTGCTTATAAGAAATTAGTTTCTTTAATATTTTTTTTTGTCATTATTGCTGAATATACAAGAAAAACTCTCGTGAAATTGTGTACTTTCCAATAAATTCTTATTGTTATATTATTTGTTGAGATTACAATAATTGGTTGTATGTAAATTTTTGGCTTTCTCCAGCAGGTGTATAGAAGTTCAATTGATTTTTTATCGAATTTTTATAGAGTCAATAAGTCGAAGCATTCATATTTCCGACCAATTGTGCATGGAACTTTTGGTGTTGATTAATATAAATTTTGGTATATAATAGATCAAATAAGAGACTTTTTTGGTGAAATAAAGTCAAGATGTCGTGGGTTCAAACATCCAGGTTATGATGGGTTAGTGCTATATTAAATTTTCAATTTATCCAACTTGGATTGGTTTTCTTGCAAATAGAATTTATAGTAGTGAATAGTTCAAACATCTGTATTGATATTTTTGTAAAATAGGCTTTTTTTAATTTATTAAACTAATATTAACGTAAAGTTAAATTTGTATTTATTAATAATCTAGTATAAATTTGTTAAATGATTTTTTTAACATTAACTGAATATCCCAATTAGTAATGATCGACAATGCTAGATTTTGCTCACTTGCAGTTAACATATAAATATCTCATTATAATTGCAACTTATCTCATTTATAAAAATTTTAAAAATTACTTAGTAAGATTGTTATGGACAGCGATGATATTTCTCAAACTAATCAAAATGAACTCATAATGTATATTAAGAAATCCATTTTATATTTTGTATTTTTATTTTTATTTTTAAATTAATATTTAAATTGTTGACTGTATTTATCGAATCTTTAGGATTTCAAAGAAAGACGTGAACAAGCAAAATCATACAAATCTAATAATTTCTCAAATAAATGGATCAGAACCATTAATTCCTATTACAACCACACCAAATACAAACTATCCTGCTGAACAATGGCCATTAGCTCTCTATAATTTTAAAAAGAAAAAAAATCAGATTCAACATGATTTGGAATGGGAGGAATTATCTTTAAGAATTAAGAGCTCTTTAGTCATATATACGGAAACTTTAATAATTTCTGATGAAAAGCAATGAAAGAATAAGATTAATGAACTAATTAAAAACTCCATTTCTACATTTCACGAAAAAAAACAAATTAATAGAAACAAGATTGCTCGTTGGAAGAAATTTTATTGATTAATTGTTTTATTAATCGAATTTTCAACATCAAATAATATTCCAATTGATTTTGCAGTTCAACAATTAAATAGTTTGGGATTAACAGTTAACTATTTTTATTTTGTTAGTGATGACAAGTTTAAGAAATTATTAGATCATTTTAAGAAATATTGTGTTGAACGTTATAAGAAATTTCAAAGCAATGTATTTATTTGAAACTAAAAAATAGAGCTGGCTGACTTTTTTTAAAAAATATTCAAGTTTCAGAAATTGCCTCTCTGGGACTTTACTATGTTATATTAATTTTAATAAGTAAAATTAAGGGTTTAATTAATTTAAATTAAGGATTTAAAATTAAAATAAATAAGCTTTAATTTATTCTGTTATAAAAATATTATTTTCGGTAATTTACTAGAGTTTTGAACCGTTGCTTTCTAGAGAAACGATCCATTATCTGCTTTGACTAAATTTGGGCTGAAATTAATAATTAGATATCTAATAGATGCAAGAACAATAAACTATTAGTCAACATTTTAAAATAAACAATTTCATATCATTAGATTTCGTTATCTGTTTTCAGGCACTTTAGTAAAATTTCAATCAAGTTTAATGTAAAAAATGATCCCCAATAATTTATTATACTATTACCGGTATTGGTTTTAAAAATAAGCCGCCGTGTAAACTTAAAGCTAGTTTTACTCAGTTTTGATCAAAAAAAGGTTAATTTGGACCAAAAGCTAAAAACGGACCATGAAACAATTTATTTGTGTAAAAAAATGAGCACCAATTAAAAAAATATTTTCTCACAAGTAGATATGTGAATTGTGAATTACAGTACATATAAATAAATTAAAACTATAGTTTTACAATAAACTACAGTTTATTTATATTAACTACTAGTTTATGGATTGCACCTCTACAAGAGGCTCTTATCTAACCATAAATATACTTGTTATTTCAAGTTTTCTTTGTAACCAACATATCTGCATAAAATTACTAATAGACATCAGAATGTACATGTTATTTCAAGACTTTTTTGTTAATGACTTACAAAATATTATTAGTTCGAAATCTTAATGTACAAGAAAATTGGCGTTTGTGCATACTACATAAACATATTGTTTAAGGAGCTCGCTAATAGACATTTGAATGTATACATATTATTTCAAGTTTCTTTGTAAATACAAACATAATTGTTTGAACCTAAACGTATAAGATAATTGGTGTTTTGTGCTGCATCAAATGTTGTCAAAGGGATGAGAAACAAATTGCTAATAAAGTTAAATGTACATGCTATTTCAAGTGTTCTTTGTTTAATGATTTGTAGCCACATATCTGCATAGAAATTACTAATAGGACAAGAAGCAAGTCGCTAATAAAGTTAAATGTACATGTACTTGTTATATCAAGTGTTCTTTGTTAATAATTTGTAGCCACATATCTGCATAGAAATTACTAATAGACATCAGAATATACATGTTATTTTAAGTCTTTTTTTGTTAATGACTTGCGAACACAAAATATTATTGGTTTGAAACCTAAATGTATAAAGAAATTGGCATTTGAGCCTAATTAAATAAGAAAATTGGCGGTTTGTATTGCATCAAATATTGTCAAGAGGCTCTTATCTGACCAGAAGCAATAAGTTAAATATACTTGTTATTTCAAGTTTTCTTTGTAACCAACATATCTGCATAGAAATTAATAGACATCAGAATGTACATGTTATCTCAAGTCTTTTTTGTTATGACTTGCGAACACAAAATATTATTGGTTCGAACTTAATGTATAAGTAAATTGGCGTTTGAGCCTAATTAAATAAAGAAATTAGCATTTTTGTACTATATCCAAATGTTGTCAAGAGGCTCTTATCTGACCAGAAGCAAATTGCTAATAAAGTTAAATATACTTGTTATTTCAAGTTTTCTTTGTAACCAACATATCTGCATAAAATTACTAATAGACATCAGAATATATATGTTATTTCAAGACTTTTTTGTTAATGACTTACAAAAAAGACTTGAAATAATATTTACATTCTGATGTCTATTAGTAATTTTTATTACAAAAAAAACTTGAAATACAAATATATTGGCGATTTGCTTCTGGTTAGATAAGAAATTTGATGCAGTACAAAACGCCAATTTCTTTATTTAATTAATCTTAAACGTTATATATTAAGGTTTCAAACCAATAATATTTTGTGTACGAAGTCATTAACAAAAAAGACTTGAAACAACATGTACATTCCGATGTCTATTAGTAATTTTTATGCAGATATATGGCTACAAATCGTTAACAAAGAATACTTGAAATAGCATGTACATTTAACTTTATTAGCGATTTGCTTCTTGTCCTTTTGACAACATTCGATACAACACAAAACGCCAATTACCTTATACGTTTAGTTCGAACTAATAAGTTATTAATGAAAAAACTTGAAACAATACGTACATTCCGATGTCTATTAGTAATTTCTATGCAGATTGTTTACAATGAAAACTTGAAATAACAAGTATATTTAACTTTATAGTTAGATAAGAGCCTCTTGATGCAAAATGCCAATTTCCTTATATATTAAAGTTTTGAACCAATAATATTTTGTGTTTGCAAGTCATTAACAAAAAAAGACTTGAAATAACATGTACATTCCGATGTCTATTAGTAATTTCTATTACAAAGAAAACTTGAAATACAAATATATTTAACTTTATTAGCGATTTGCTTCTGGTTAGATAAGAACATTTGATGCAGTACAAAATGCCAATTTCTTTATTTAATTAAGCTTAAACATTATACTTTAAGGTTTCGAACCAATAATATTTTGTGTTCGCAAGTCATTAACAAAAAAGACTTGAAACAACATGTACATTCCGATGTCTATTAGTAATTTCTATACAGATATGTGGCTACAAATCATTAAACAAAGAACACTTGAAATAGCATGTACATTTAACTTTATTAGCGATTTGCTTCTTGTTCCTTTGACAACATTTGATGCAGCACAAAATGCCAATTATCTTATACATTTAGGTTCAAACAATTATATTTGTATTTACAAAGAAACTTGAAATAGTATGTATACATTCAAATGTCTATTAGCGAGCCCCTTAAACAATATGTTTATGTAGTATGCACAAATGCCAATTTTCTTGTATATTAAGATTTCGAACTAATAACATTTTGTTAATGACTTGTGAACACAAAATATTATTGATTTAAAACCTTAATATATAAGGAAATTGGCGTTTTGCATCAAGAGGCTCTTATCTAACCATAAAGTTAAATATACTTGTTATTTTAAGTTTTCATTGTAACAGAAATTACTAATAGACATCAGAATGTACATATCTTTTTTGTTAATAACTTATTAGTTCAAAACCTTAATGTACAAGAAATTGGCGTTTGTGCATATTACACAAACATATTGTTTAAGGAGCTCGCTAGACATTTGAATGTATACATATTATTTCAAGTTTCTTTTGAAACCTAAATGTATAAGGTAATTGGCGTTTTGTGCTGCATCAAATGTTGTCAAAGGGACAAGAATCAAATCGCTAATAATGTACTTGTTATTTCAAGTGTTCTTTGTTAATGATTTGTAGCCACATATCTGTATAGAAATTACTAATAGACATCGGAATGTACATGTTATTTCAAGTCTTTTTTGTTAATGACCTGCGTACACAAAATATTATTGATTCGAAACCTTAATAGACAAGAAAATTGGCGTTTGTACATACTACATAAACATATTGTTTAAGGGGCTCGCTAATAGACATTTGAATATATACATATTGTTTCAAGTTTTTTTTGTAAACTCCAAAGATAACTGTTCGAAACCTAAACGTATAAGGAAATTGGCATTTTGTGCTGCATCAAATGGACAAGAAACAAATGGCTAATAAAGTTAAATGCATAGAAATTACTAATAGACATCGGAAACATCAGAATGTACATGTTAGTTCAAGTCTTTTTTTGTCAATGACTTGCGAACACAAAAATCACTAATAAAGTAGAATGTACATGTACTTGTTATTTCAAGTTTTCTTTTTAATCAAATGATTTGTAACACCACATCTGCATAGAAATTACTAATAGACATCATACATGTCTTTTTTTTGTTAATGGCTCATGAACACAAAATATTATTAGTTCGAAATCTAAACGATAAGGAAACTGGCGTTTTGTGCATACTGTACTTATACTTGCTGGTAAAACTATTGGGATTTGGGATGAATTTTATTATATTTGGGATGGGATTTGGGCTTTGGGATTTGGGTCAATTTTATTATATTTGGGATTTTGGATTTGGTGAGATTTTGAGATTTTTGGTTTTGCCAACATGTACTACATACGTAATGCCGGAAATTAAATTTATCTAGAAATTAAATTTAGCTAGGATTTAAAATATTTGAATTTTTAAAAAACAGTTATTTGCGCTATTATACGATCTTCATAAGAAATATTTATCATAATTGCTAAAATTTCAAAAGTTTCATAACAACTAACAAACTTCCCAATAATCATAATATGTTACATCTTGTTTTTTTTATAAATAGAGTTTCATATAATAAGTATAAACCTTTGTAAATTTAAATCCATATTATTAGCTAATTTCTTAATAAGTTTGCTCTTGTCTTAATTGAAACATAATAAAAATTCCTAATTTCTTATTATAAGATAATGATCTATATATGTATTTCATTTAAAAAAAACTGACTTCTTTGAATTAATTTAAATTACTTAAATTACTATAGATGTATATGGAAAGAAATATTTTAGTAAATCATAAAATTAAAGCAATTTTAATTTTAATTTGAATACTAACCTTATTTTTACAAATTCCTTAATAATCGAAGAAATATCCCTATCAGATAAATTAGTCTTTGTTAATTTTGTAAGTCTAAAGAATTTTTCTCTTAAATTTTGCTCTATTAGGGTTTGAGTCACTAAAAGTAAATTTTTTAAATATCGACTTTTTCGACTATGTTTTTTTATATCGCTATAATATTTCTTTGTTTTATCAACTGTTTCGTTAGATACTTCATCTGTTTTTTTTGATAATTCACCATTTTCTTGAGTTTCTAAGTAATTTTTAAATTTTTCGAGTGTTTTATCGGGAGGATATAGTTTAAGAAAATTATCTAAAAGAATTAAATCCCATTTAATTGGCACATAATTAAGTTGATCTTCAAGATTTTTACGGAATTCTATCCATTTATTAATGTTGACCGAATCCCCACCAACTGGTGGTGTAACATTAAAAATTTTGTTTTCTTGAATTCGTTGAATCATTTTAGCATTCTATTCATCAACTTTAACCAATTTTGAATCAAGCTCATTATTTTCGTTCATATCGATCTATAAAAATCAATCTTCTTTCAATTGTAAAAAATAAACTGCTAAATAAAATATATATACTTACTTTTTTTTAATGATCCGCAAATAAATGTCTTTTACGTAGCAAAAATTTGATGATAGGTTTTTTAAATAAAATATTGAATGAAAATGAAAATCTTTATTTTAAATAAAAAGGATATTTATGCTGTGAAACCTGATTTGGGCTGAGATAGAACTCTACATATCGATATCGATTATAAACAAATATAGAAAGTAAAAAATCGAGTTTACATATCGATATTTATCCAATAATTGAACTGCATTTGTTCTTTATTTTTTTCGAATTAACCTTTACAGTTAACGTTAATATTGATATTAATGAAATAAATCCAAGTATAATTCCAGGGATTGTCTAAAGCAGGTGCATTCACGTGACTAAAGGTTAATTGTTCCTTATTTGAGAAGTACATTTAGAGCCCATAGCAAAAGGTGATGAGCCAAAAAAAAATTTTTTGTAAAACTTTATTTTTGCAAAAACTAGATTTAGAACACAATATTAAAAAGCTACAGAAAAAAATTTTTTAGCCCATCACCACCTTTTGCTGTGGGGCCCCCATTTACGAAAAATGAAACATCGAACAAAGCTTTTACAATAATGTAATGAATTGAACATTAACTTTGTTTATTCTTAGCAGTATTAAATTCCGTTTATGATAGAATTTATGTTACCCAAGTTACCCGAGTTACTTTATTTTATTCAATTTTGCAAAAATTATTTTTATTCAAATGAAATAATTTCACACAATATTAATTAACAATCACTATTAATCGAATCATCAATTGTTTCAGTATCAGTAATCGTAACATTATTAGAATGACTAGTTTGATATAGTTCATCTCTGAGAAAAATTGAACTCTATAACAGTGATTCTAAGTGCTTGACCCTGCTTTTTAAAAGATCTATTGTTAAAAATATGAAAATTAATAATTTGGTCACTCACTAATTTTACAATCTTGAAAAAAAAGATTTACTTGAGCTTCTAAGTTTTTGATCAAGTTAATCTTTTCTTTATTGACCAAGTTCAGTTTCGCGACTTCTCTTGTCAAGTTATCAATTTCTGTATTCTTTTAGACAATTTCATTTCTATATAAGTTTCGGGAATTCAAATCTGAATCTGCATCGTTTTCTCATTCTAGAAGTTCGATTGGCTGGTCTAGAACGTATGCTCAATGGGCCGTTCTTTTTCTATCTCTTTTAACAAAGAATAACGTTTTCCAACAATAAAATTACAAATTATAACTGAATAATCGCATAGACTAATATGAAGTATTTTGGTTGTGTGGAAGTATATTGCACATTAAAGTTTAAAAAGCAATATTGCTGTTCGGTTAAATTAGTAGAATATTGATTATTTGTTAAATCTAACTTTAAATAATTATAAATGCGTAAATTTTTTTTTTTAGTTTATAAAAATAAAAATACCTGATTGCTAGGTTAGATTTTCAAATTTTAATCGTTCATTTGAACTTCGAGTTTTTGGATTCTTCTTTTTCTCATGAAATTTTCTCAAATTCGCTTTCGCTTTTTCAAAATTATTTCTTAAGTTATCGATTGATTCTTTGTTGACAAGGCTTCTAGGGCTTCTATTGGTACTTCTTTCTTGTGTTTTGAAATTGTATCAGAATTTTTGTTTTTATTCTGTTTAAATATTTTAGATGTTTATTACGATTTTTAGTAAAAATTCTTTTGGGTAGCTTTTTCCTCTTCATGATGAAGTTAATCACTCAGATATTTTTTCTCATCATATGAGATTTTAACAGTTATGATAACGATTATATTAGCCTAATGGTTATATTATCCTAATGGTCGTAATACAATCGTTACAGATGGATCTTGTTATTTATTTCATTAAACTGTAAACAGCCCGCCGGTCGTGAATACAGGTTCTTATATACAAATTCATCTTTATTTTTCTATAACATATTTGTATAGTGAGTATCTGTATTACTTTTAATTATTTTTAACTATATAAAATATGCAAAATACTTCTCTGTTTTTTCTTGAAAGAAAGTTGTAAAAAAAATTTTAACGAGAAAATATTATTTATGGTTCCTTCTAAGACATTTTTAAATTAAAAAGTTAAAAGTAAAATTAAAGTTACTAATAGCCTCAGATGTATTTAAATACATATCTTTTGACTTAAATTAGGCGCTAACCAGTTTACATATATAATAAGTTGACTCAACAACTAAGTGGACTTTTATACATGCAATTCTGAAATTAAAACCCGGTTTATAATTTACATAACATACCGTCTAAATCATTGTTGAACATCCTGTTAAACCGATAATATTAAATTATACATGCAATTCTGAAATCAAAAACCGGTTTATAATTTATATAACATACCGTCTAAATCATTGTTGAACATCCCGTTAAACCGATAATGTTAAATTATACAAAAATTTATCTAGCGCTAGGTAGTTTGGTTTTCGTATAAAACTTTTTGCTGAGTCGAAATCATTAAGTTAACGACGTCGGCGAAATCAAAAGCGTTTTAGTAAACCGTAAAAAACACAATTTATTACTAGGTAAAGATTTATTCTTTATGATATATACGTTATGTAATTTCAAAACTTATATTAAAAATTATAATATTAGGGATTAAAAATGAATTTTGACGAGTTAATGAGTCTGAGGTTTGTGGTGCTGAAATAAGATATTGATTTGTGATTGATGGGTGTTTAATTTTTAAAATATCATTGTAATATTCTTGAACAACATTTGTTCTATTATTTAACCATTCTTGTTTCTTATTATAAGAAACTCTGTAATACTCTTCATAGGTTTTCGTTACTTCAATTTTTAAGTAAAAGATCACATATGACACTGCTTTTAACTCCCGCACAGAATAGTCTAGGTAGTTTCCGTTAAGTTGTTCGTAATCAACTAAATATAATGCTGGGATTAGTTCAGATGAATAACTAAGATTTAAACAACTATATACATCATATCAAATTATTAAAATTGGTAATAATTTATAACAGGCAGGTGTTTTAACATTTACCTTGTTAACTCTAATTCACGACATTGTCTACATATTCTAATTTTTAGCTCAAGAATTGTGCAATTGTTGTTTGGTTGACCACAAAATTGGCATGTTTTATCAAACTTTAATCTACAATATTGTTTTACGGTCATTTGAATAGGACATATATGATCTGGCATTTGCTGTAGAGAATACTTCCAAATCGATTCATTTTCCAACTGCCATAATATTAAATAAAATGATTTTTTAATAAATTTATTCTTTTCAGTTCTTCTTCTAACTATAAAATTTATAAAATTTATATTATTTAATCCAATTTTAAATAATTATTCATATAAAAATTAAATACCTGATTTGCAAGGTTGGAATTTTCAAATTTTAATCCTTCCATTTGAACTTCGAGTTCCTGGATTTGTTCATCTTTTTTTCGAATTTTGTATTTTAATTTTCTATTTTCTCTTTCAAGGTTTTTGATAATTTTCTTTTTTTGTTCTTCAAACTCATTCTTCAAGTTATCAATAGCTTTTTCATTTATTTCAATGGCTTTGGCTTGGTATTTCTTTGTTGCTTTTTCGTGTGCTTCTATAAATTTATGACATTGTTTGTTTTGTTGTGAAATTTTTGCTTTTATTCTTTTTAAATATTTTAGATGCTCAAGAATGATTTTTTGTAAAAATTGTTTTGGGGTTGGGTTTTTTCTCGTCATGGTGAAGTTAATCTTAGATTTTTTTACTTATAATTTGAAATTGGACGACGGTCGAGAAGAATCTTGTTATTTATTTGATTTAGCTGTAAATAGTGTACGAGTCGTGAATAATCATTTGATCCATCTTTTCAAGTATACTGGTATAATATTTACAAACTACAATAGAATTACAATATGCATAATTTATATAGTTTTTATGTCGAAACTACAATAAGAATATATAAACTCATGAATTCACGTCAGATAACGATAGGATTTTTAGTCGAGCGACACTATTAAATAGAAATTAGTTATAAATATGTATCGATAAAATAAATTTATATAACTTCTACAGTATATGTTACATCAAACCGGAATTGAACTTAAAATTAGAGTAGTTTTTTATATTGATGCCAAATTTGGCTTAAATACATGGCAATAGAATTTGTAAGCTTTCATATACCAAAAATTCATATAATTTCTAATGGACAGTTCGAAATTTTGATCTTTTTTGGGTACATCACGCAACAAAATAGAATTTCACGCAATTTTCCACACCATAAAGATTATTAGACTCTTGCTCAATAGCATTTTACGTGTATCATGTATACTAAAGTAACTTTCAATATAATATAATGTGCAATTATTTTACATATGTTATTTAAATAAACCAATATTTTGCGTAATTAGACTACATTTTTATATTCAGTTGACTCAGAGTCATGATTTATGGATACGAAAAATTACACGTGATTTGTCAAATATCAGTTCATTCATGTAATCTGGTTTTCATTCTTGAAATTAGGGATGTTAAATGGTCCACAGGGAACTAGTTTGGACCGGGTCTGGACTGGGACTTTTTAGGGACTAGTAGAACTAGTTCAGAACAGGTCCGAAACTAGTTCAAATCTTACATGATATGAATAAAGTGTCCTTTTTGACACACTAAAAAATTTTAATAAATATGAAATCAAGAACGACATTCCTTA
>CAJVPY010004525.1:0-12525 GCA_910591965.1 Dentiscutata erythropus | reverse complement strand
ACTTTTGCATTTTAAATTTGAATTTAAAATGCAAAAGTGTACTAATAAAAAGTTATCCAAATTGTATGAAACTTTTAAATTATATGTATTTTTAAATTCTGAACAACTTCTATTATAGTCAATATATATATTTACTTAGTACAATTTGACTTTTATATATAACAACTGTTAAAAATTTTTAGAAAATTCAGGGAGTAGCTTATTTTTGGGTAAGAGAGGATTCTGAGTTTTTGGCTTAAAAGTGAGGGGTAGCTTATTTTCAGAGTAGCTTATTTTCGGGAATATATAGTAACCTGCATTTAGAGAATATAGAATATATATTTATTTTATAAGTCCCAACTCAGGACCAGACTATTTTTATGCATATAAAAAGAATATGCACTTAGAGGACATGCACTTAGAGAGAGTTAACTGTATCATGATTTATATTGTTAGATATGATAAAAAATTGGATTACAGAATTACTTGCTATCCCGGTAACACACATTATGTGTTTAAGGTTTGAGATAGTTTGCATTGGAATTATTGTTATTTCTATTTAAAAAATCTCATTACTGAACTTACTCACTTTTTCAGTAATATACAATATATGGTAAATGATAAGTTAGTTTGCTTTGAAATTATCATGATTTTTATTATAAGTTATTATAAAGACTCTGTTGCAAAATGTACTCTCTATGAGGTGTGGTGACTTAGTGTAGTTGGTTAGTTGTCACTCTCCCAAGCGGCAGGTTTAGAGTTCAAATCCCACAGACGACGATTTTGAAAAATGGATCTGTATTATGGTTAACGGTTGTTGATTATCAGTTGGATCTTAATCTGTAATCTCGGTCACACCATCTAGTAATGCGAGCTTTGGCGCAATAAATCTGAGGAACCGGAATAACTGAAAACCCGTTTGGCAAGTCCCAAGTTGAAATGTAGCAATAATCTTCAATAGTATCACAGGAGGGCTAAATTCAAATCGGGGCCCGAGATCAGAGAACTGAGCAACCAGGTCCTAAATGGTGGAGGACACACTAGCTGAACCACTGGGTTGTCGCACTGAAGGAAAAGTGCATACACTCTGAAAGTATGGACCAAGGAGAGGGCGTCTTTCAAGCATCTAAAGCCTGGGCAGACTGACCCATTTGGGTTGCTAGCTGGAAGTAAGGAAGGGACTGATAGAGAATCCAGATAAGGAGATGGTTCTAAATGTGAGTACTGGGATTGTTAGGAACCTTACAAGGGCAGTAAGTAAGTAATGGGCGACTAATTAGGAAGGTTATGCTTGAGATAAGGATCAGGTTACGGCAGCATCCCAAAAGTTGGCTTGAGATACAAACTCAGTGACGGCAATACAACATGTACTAGTTAGATAAGAAGTTACTGAACATGCAGGTGAATACATGTGTGGGACATGGACCACTCTGTTAGATTTACCTCATGAATAGACTAGCTTTAGATGGTTAGTATGTTCTAAGGTGGGTGTGAAATCTACAGGTGTCGCAAAAGCTACAACTGAATAGTGAGTTACACCTTGATTAGGTAGAAGTAACTGACAGTTAGGACCAGAGGGTTTAAATGGGTACCCCCTAGTTGGGGTGCAGGTATGGCAGATAGTGTAGAACCTTCAGGCGGACTACTTAAATCAGGCACTCAAAAGGTGCACGTGTGGCTATATGTACTCTCATTGTAATTGTATAACATTATATCTACTTAATAAAAAGTCCTGACCAGAGAGGTCACCTTAATACCCAAAAAAAAAAAAAATGTACTCCCTATAAGAAAAGTGGTCTGTTGTTATTAAAAATTTTTTGATTGATTTTCTGAAACCTTTCTGACCTTTCTTTAATTAATTGGACTTGTTTAGGCAATTGTGCTACTTTTTCTTTTATCTTATTTAATTCTTATATTTATTATTTCTATTATTCTTTATTGTTTCTATATTTGTGTCTTGCATTCCCAAGACCTTTATTTATTATCAAAAATCTGCCGTAGAACAAAGTGTTCCATGTAATATTATTCTATATTTAGCTAAGTCTTCCCTGGCATTGTTAGACTAATTTATTTGGGACTTAGGTATGACAGGGAAAATCTTTAGCCGTAATTAGATCTATACTATTCCCATTTTAGTGAATGATAGTTTACTTGTGAATGTTTCCTGATTTGGAATGTTGGTTATCAAAACTGCTGCATGAAGTTCAAAGAATTATTTGACGGCCAAGAATTTAAAGGTTATTGATCATTGAAGTATTGTGTGACAAGATGGAAAAGATGGAAGGAATTAGAAGATTTTCAATGAGCAAGAGATAGATTTGTTTATAGCGCTCAATGATTTAGGTATTTTAAAGGGAATTCCTAAATTTCTTCAATGATGGATTGGTATAAACAAGAGATTTAGATTCTGGTTATCACGCAGAAATTTACTGCTGCATAAGAAAATTCCACATGTATTTAAACCTTGAGTTTTCGCCTTAATAAAGATTTTTCAGACTTCGATCTACTTAAATAAAACTCTGAACCTTATAAGTTAGTAGGCAATTCAAAGCCGAAGGCAACTTATAAATCCTTATTTGTTTATTCGAATTCTCACGCTCTTATACTCATTCTTGAATCTTTATTAAATATTAAATCGCATACATCAATTGATCTATATTAGATTCGATTCTTTATTATTTCCTACATTGTTATCGTTACTATATACGGTCTTATAATCTGCACGCCAGATTACTTATCCATATTCTTATACTCCCACACCATTAACTCTAAAAGTATCTTACGGGCCCGCGCCGTACTCACCCGATATCCCTTCATAACCATTAACATTCCTGACCTATATCGTTTACTGTCCTGCTCTAAACCGATACATCAATTATTTTTAGCTCTCCCAAAGATAGTAACACCGTGTTGTGGCTCGGGAATGCACGAAATGGTACGGATGTGTGGCACGTAGAGGCTCATTTTACGTGATGGCACGGCTAAAAATGATACGGACATTACGGCAAAGTGGTGGCACGTTTTGTCACGTCTTACGGAATGGCACGTATTTAATGATACGTATATGCACGTATCTCAAGAGCGAAGGATAAGTAAATGCTTGTTTTTTTAAAAAAAATGCAATATCTCAAAATTTCACCGATAAAATTGTCCTGGGTACAGTATCTTAACGAAAAAAATTCCTTGCAGAAATTTTGCACAAATGCAATTACTTTAATTTCAAATACGTACTATATTGATGATTATTGATGTAAATTTATGTTTTAGTATGAATAATTGAAATTTAATGGTACGTGAATTTACGTACACCGTACCAAAACCCGTGCAATTTGGACTACAGTAGTAAAGTGTTGCAAAACCCGAGCCATTAACGGTCCAATTGGCACCGGTATACGGACCAACACGAGCCGAAAATCCGTACCAATTCGAGCCTCTTACGTACAAGGTCCGGGCTTGATCCGTGCCACCAAAACCCGTGCAATCCTGCGCCAACCCGTACAATTACAGTACATTTTTCTTATAGGGACTCTATTCTAATTACCTGATATTTGGTTAATGATGAGTTAGCTTGCATTGGAATTATCATGTAAACTTCCATTACTGAACTTACATGTAATATGCAGTGAAGGGTGTTATTTTTGTCATGAGTTGCTGTAGAAAATTCTTTTACAGAACTTGTGATTACCGTAAAAATTTTCTGAACTTGCTGTGGTTAAAGTTGAGTTAGTATGTATTGGAATCACAATGATCTCTACTGTAAGGTATTGTAAAACATTATGGCACAGAATTTGCTTTGCTCAAGTTTTTACTACAGTATTGCTTATTATTACGTGAACTTTTTCTCTCTAAAAAAAGTATTTATTATATGAGTGCCGTCAAATGAAAACTGTCATCGTATTTTTAGTATTTTCCATAGACGACTAACTGTATAAAATACAATTAAAAGTACGATGACAGTTTTCCTTTGACGGCACTAATATTATTAATTATTAAAATTAAATTAACTAAAAATTTTATTAATAAAGTTTATTAGGCCATACAAACTTAATTCAGTTTTCATAACATAAAATTTTGGCTTTTAATTTCATTTTCAAAAAATTATATATATATAAAACATATAAAATTTTTATAGTTTTTAAAAAAACTCGCCCGGATAGTAAATATACTAAAAAAGTTTTTCTAAGGTTTTGTAAATTTTGACCCGGCCGGTTATGAAAACCGATTTATTGAATTTGTATGGCCTTAATATAATAATATATAAGATTACTAGATCGTAATAAATAATTTTATTATTACAAATTTTTCTAGTGCATATGTACTTTGATGAATAAAACAATAGAGGATAGCTAAACCTAATAATTAAAAAGAAAATTTTCGAAACACAACAGTATACTTTATTAAATAATTTAAGTAAATCATGTTAATATTCATGTTTTATGTATCTTTTAATGAGAAATTTATTAATGATATATTTATAGTATAATTTAAGCATTTTATAATAGTAAAAAGCCTAATTAAATCAATTACAATATAAGTAATATATACACTACTTTTATATATTTACTACAGTACTAAGCATATGTCTGTTTAAGAGGTAATAAATGCAAGCAAATAAACTTTCAAAAAATTAATATATATATTTGTATTTACAAATCAAATTATATTTGTATATTAATTGATTTTTTAAATCTGTTTATTACATTTATATGAGTTTTCTATATTTCATAGACTAGAAAAACTATCGATAAAATGAATTCAATCCCATACTAATATTGCTTACCAGAAAATTGCTTAACAAATATTAAGAGCTATTATTTTAAACTTTAATGACTTTTTTAAAAAATTTTATAGTGAAAATAACTTTTCAAACCATCCGAAGCTGTCAAATTACTACATTAAGTAACCGGTTGTTATCTTTGATAAGCTTATAAGAAGCGGTGTGCTATAAAAGAACATTTAAATATAGGGATATAGAACAGGCAGAAATACATATCAGTAATTTTTTATCTACGGATCTGAGTCTGGATAATATTGTAATAGATAAGGATAAGATTATGCCTAATCTCAATCTATAGTATTAATGTTATATGCTTTTTTAGTAGTAATCGTTTATCATGATATATGAATGATTCATTATATGGTCAATATCCAATGTAAATAAATATGACAATTTAGTTCTGGCCTATAAAGGCGACTACTAGTCAAAAACCCAAGGAAAATAAAATAAATTCGGCTATTTATTATCAGATATGTATATGTAATTAAAAAGATGCGAAATTATTATCTTAAAAAATTCCAGTAAAAATACTTTAGCTTAAGCTTACTAAAATAAAAATTTTATACTTGAACGCTGTTAGGATGTTTCAAGTAAATATTTTTACATTCATAATAATAAATGTCAGGGATGATGTTGAAATCTAGTCTCTATTTAAATATATAAAATCATAATATGCCACATAAACTCATTTAATTATAAACTCTAATCTTAAATTCTAACCCAACCTTAGAAAAAAGACCCCTCCAAAAAAGTTTAAAATTTTATATTAAAATAAGTTTAAGTTTAGCATTACCCGACTTCAGCATCATCTCCCACAATAAATAAATGGATAATGAATAAATAAATGGATAATGAAAAATAAATGAACAATAAATAAATTAATGAACAATAAATAAATTATTGAACAATGAAATTAATGAACAATGAATAAATATAAATATAATATGTAAATAATAAATAAATGCTATGAATTGATTTTTTTTTTCGGATTTATTGCAATTAGGTGTTACTCTTGAATTATTGTTTGATTATTATTTACTAATTTGCTTGCATAGACACGAACCAAATAATAATAAGAGTCAGATTCATATAATTCTTTTTTTGCTTCCTTAAGCATCTCATCATAATCATCATCCGAAATTTGCAATAGTTTTGTTGTAACGGCTTTCATACCAGCCGCTATGGAAATTAAATTATTAATACCCTGTTTATTACGTATGATGTTAAAAAAAAAAATTTTTTTTTTAAAAAAAAGTAATTTCATAAAATATGAATAAGCAATCTAAATTATTCAGTATATTACCACTTTATTAAGTTGGTCGTTATCGGCATTTACACCATGACGGATAGTTTTTACTTCCTTTTTAACATTTTCTAGTTGACCTTAATTTTAGAAAAATATATAATTATTAATAATTATTGTATAATTTTATATATCATTAGTAGTTAGATTAAGAGTGAAACCTTGATTTTGTGGATAAATCTCTAATGTTTGATATATATCCGGGTCTACGCCTCGATTTTTCACCGGCGCTAATTCTTAATTATTTTAATAAATAGAATATTAACATAAGTAGAATAATACAGTAAAGATATTAAACAAAGTTTAAAGCACATACGGGCATCCCATAAGCGTTCATTAACCGGTCCAACATTAAAAAGGTATGGAGATGGTTCCATCAACTTTTTGAAAAAGAAAATTAATACAATTATTTAATGAATTAAAAAAATAAATTAAAATATAAAAATTAATAAGTATTAAATTTCAAATAATATACCTCTAAGAATCCACCTGGTTTTAAAACTCTAACAAGCTCATTCATTACTGTTGGCCAATCATCTTTGGTATATGCATAAAGCATAAATCGTTGATATACATAATCAAAAGTATTATCTTCGAATGGTAGTCCTTCTAAGATATTTGCTTTAACGTATGTGAAATTCTTTGGCTTTATTTGTGTAGGTTGGAGTGGAGATATATCTACACCAAAAATTTCAACCGCTGGATACCTAAGAATACATTATATTGATTAATAATTTGTAATGAGAACTAAGAATGAAAGAACAAATTACTGTATATAAGAATATACGTACGTGGTCGCCATATCAAATGACCATGACGCTGCACCACATCTAAAATCAGGGCAAAATATTGTCAATAAATATAAATAATAAAAGTTATTAAATAATGATAATTTCTTATGATGAAGGATTGAACTCGTAAAATATCTGTCAGTTTGGTTTTTTTTTTTAAAAAAAAAGTCTCAATGAAATTTAATTAATTTTAGATTCAAAATTAAGAAAAAAATAAAAATAAAAATAAAAAAAAAATAGATCGCGCAAGAAAATTTTTTATGTTTAAAATTATAAATACGATAACAATAATTTGATGTACACGTATATTGGTATATGATAATTAAATTCACTAAATAAGCGTTATAAATAGAGAGCCCAAAATTTTTAGCAACTTATTTCCATTAGGCATAGTTACAATATAACCTCGATATAAAGCTATTAATATCAAACTAACAAATATTCGTTATATTTAAATTTACTATAGGATACAGTAATTTAAATATAAGAGCTAAAGATGAACTCATATGTTCATCATTTCGCTATATCAAGGATCATCATTTAGAAATACATACCCGATGTCGAGGATTTGGGCACCTGGTGTATTCAATATTTGGTCGATGGGTGCAGAAAAATTGCTTTGCCAGAGATATCTCATCAAGAAATGTTGTAGATGTAGCCTATCTTGCTCGTCTTCATCATTTGGCATAGGATATATAGCACCTTCTACGTTATGATATCTTCTGTCGTCCTGATATCTGAATTCATCATTCTGTGTACTTTCTGAGTCCATAGATTCGGATCCATTTTTTAATTTAGAAGAAATGCAGCCCATTTAAATAATTATATTGTTAGGATTAACATAAGACTACTAAAGAATGTAAAAACTCAAGGTTTGGTAAAACCTTACAACGAAGTATTAAAAAATTAAAATTATTACGGTTCAGTATATAATGATTATAACGTACGTCCGTACAAGTGTTGAAAATTTTTTTGCAGCTAACCAATTTTTGTTTAGCCTTTTAGCCAGCAAACTGGCCAATAGCCAATGATGCACATAACCAAACTTCGGCCAAAAGTTTTCAATTTACATAATATCGGCTGCAAACCTATTACTATTTTTGCTATTTAAAATTATTTGTTATCATATATAGTAATGTTTATGTTACACGTAAAACCCATAAATTACACAAATCATTATCGTAATCATTATTATTATTATTATTACGTACTACTATTTATGCATAAAATTTTATCCGATATAAACATTCATGCAATTGGTTAATTAATTTGAAGAATCTTATACAAATATTGGTCGCAAAACGCAACCATCAAAAGAACCTTATCGAATTAACACCTTCGTCTTATAGGATAAGTGACACAGGAAATTTTTTGGGTATGTTTATTGTGCCTTGGATTATAAAGTACGTACGTACGTACATAACAATGACATTTCATTATTAGTGTCACGTAGTGTTTATTTTTTACAGTGCGGCTGTTCGCAGCACACAAAATTTGATAGGTATGTAGTATGACACATAAAAAAACTTCATATATATAAATAACGCATATAATTTAACAGTTACGACAAAGTTTTTATCACAAAGAATAAGGTAATAAAATTATGCGGTATCTGTACAATAAGTTTTGATTGAAAAATTAACATTGGCATGTGATTTACTTACTAAAGGTTACGTTAGCTAACAATTCTGCCTTTTATTTTTATATCATGCAACAAGTCATATGCTCTTTGAATAGTGACACAGAAACATTCCATTTTGCTTTGCAAAAAAATTCATTGTTATTTATATGTTATGTATTATCATGTTCTGGTCGTTTTGATAATGCATTATTTCACCATTTTTATACAGCAGCAAATATGATAACACACTCTATCGTGCATATATTATTTAAAAAAGAGTTTATATATCGTCATATAATAAATTTTTAATATTCCACGCGTCTAGCATCAAAATTAATATGATCATACTTTACTCTAAAAATTCGATTTTATCTTTTACGCCAAAGATTTTATTTTATTCGTATATAAATATATATGAACCTTTCCGTATTATTGCCTTTAACTAGGGTGTCTGGCATAGTGGCAAAGGCATGCTAACGGTGGCATGCTAATGGTGGCATGCACTGGCATGCCACTGTGTACAGCATAAAAATAGATAACATTTTATGGCATGCCAAATTTTTTTGGTGTGCTAGACACCCTACTTTTAACCCAAAGGCATTTCCATGTGGCATATTGTGCCACCTGATCTGGATTTTAAATTTTTAAGATTTCTGTGTTTGGATTAATTCATATATACTAAACTTTTTTGCATAGTAAAACTCTCTTAAATTTGTGAACCCATCTTTGCTAAATTATTATTATTATTATTATTATTATTATTATTTGTGCTTTGAATCAAATGTTACTAGTCGTTTCAAGTGCAAAAGTCAAGATGCTGTATAATCATGCCCATATTCTTGGAATGTTGGGCTGAGCAGTAACTTAAATTATAAATACGTTTAAGCATGAATTTATATAATTAATTAAAATGTATTTAGTATAGATTTATTTATATAATTAAGTAAAATGTATTTAGTATAGATTTATATAGCTATATCCTTTGTTTTCTTATCGGAATTTTTGCCACATTGATTAATTTATTAATTGATACGTAATCACTAACTGCTTAACAAACGATGCCATTTTGATATTGATATGTGTATGATTAAATTTGTAGATATGTACTGTACGCTCTACATATTCGGTGTATTGACAATCATTTCCCCGAAAATTAATTTAAAGTAGTGTTGGCTTGATTTAGAACCAACATTGTAGTAATCATCTTAATCACAAATTACACAAAGATTTTGTACTGTAAAAGCTGTAAACAATTGTCCATATTGTATTGTCTATATTGTCATATTGACGTAATTTACATTAATTTTGTTTCTGTTTAATTGGTTTAATTTTTATTGAACAACTATAATAAAAACGAGTACATTTTATTGTCTCAATGACTTGAAGAATTACACTATTTTGATCTGTGTTTTATAGAATAGCGTCTGTTCAAAAGTATATTAGGAATAAGTTTTTTTTTAAAGTATTGATAATTATTTTTGTTTCTAGATTATTTGCAGGATCTTTATCCCAATATTGCCTGAAAGGCTCAATGCTATAAACTTATGTGATTACAATATTAAATGGCCTGCTTTCAGACTTTAATTATTGGACATATAATCCATGAGTGTTATACAAATATGTAGACCAGTCATGTAACAAAGCGTGTGCAGGCTACTAGTGTTGTATATTCAAGAAAACGTTTCCCATTTTGTTCATACCATTTTTTCGCTCCACTCTAATAACCCACAAGGTTCACACATTTGTGCGAATAAAGGAAATTCTATTTGCCTAGATTAAACGAAGTGTCTTCTGTGCCACGAGACATAATCTCACATGCAGAAGTTTGTCTGATGTATTAAATCAATTTTTACGATATGTTTTCGAAAGGTGATGTTTACTAATAAAATTCACACCAAATCCTATTTATAGCTTAGACGAGGTATTGTATCAATGCCTATTTGCAAATAATAAAAAAGTTCCTTTTATTTTTATACTAGAAATATCAATAAATATAAAAAAAAAACAACTTATATATAATAAGTGACAGTACTTTGGTCTAGGGTTTTTTGATTAGCCTGATTAAAAAATCTTAAATAGTAATTTTGTAGCAAAGTTCTTATTTAATACATAAAAGGTAATTACATGTACAAAAATTATTTTGCATTAACTGTATATATTAATTTTAATAATAAACTATGTATTATTTGGGTATTTCCATAAAACACATAGAGAAACACTACTAGAAACAGATTTATAGTTTATTATTAAAGTAATTTTTACTCAAAGTCAACTTACAGCATTGTTTTTATTAAAAGATCTTATTGCTTTAAATATTGCAGACTATATAGTATTATTATATATTACAGTATTAGATTTTATAAAATTATAAATCACACTATTTATACGATGTAGTTACTAGTGACTATCAAAATTTTGGAGCTAATTTTTTTTAAATTTTTGCCTCTGATTTTAAATTTTTAAATTTTGGTATTTATTTCAAATTTTTTTAAATTTTGGCTCACAAACTTCAAAGCATGTATAATATCATGTACAAATTTTCAAATTCCGGTACTTATATAAAATTTACCATTGATAATCATCCTGGTGTTGGTATATCTCAAAAATGCACTAAGTAAATGTGATCGGGTACTCTAAGTAAAAATGTTTAGGATCCTTGAAACCCTCACAAAAACTGAAATCGGGACCTTATATCTAATCTTCATTATACTATATAAAAAAAAAACTCTAAAATTGCACCCTAATCCTAAAAATTCTTAGGAGTAGTGATAATTACCACTAGTGATATGTAGTAATTTTCTTTTAGAATTTATATAATTTAACCAATAAAAATAGCTATTTTATTAACAGAAAATATTTAATTTTAGATAATTTAACAATGTTTTTTTGTTTAAAAATAATTTAAAATTTTAAATTTTTTATCAAATTTTGTCTAAATATCACTTAAAATGATATTTAAATTTTTAACAGCCTCTTGCAGTTATATTATATAATCTAAACCCGCCCTACAAATTTCTGGAATACCAAAATATTAATTTTGATTTATTTGTTTAGTTTATAATTAAATTAAACAAAAGCTTCCACCATAAAAAGAAATGCATAATATAACTAACACACCACGCAGTACCGTCAATTTTTTGCTGTCAACCAATTTTTTTTTTTTTGCAGTATCGGCAATTTTTTGCTGTCAGCCAATTTTTTTTTGCCTTGGCCAGCAAACCGTCCAATAACCAATGGCCATACTAAACTTTGTTCAAAAGTTTACAACTTACATAATATTAGCACAACCATTATACTAATAATATTTGATCATTTCGACCAAATAAATTTCTTTTAAAAATTTGATCATTGGTTGTAGTTATCGGTCGTGGCCGATGTCCGGCCAAACAACCAAGTGACAACGTAATAAATATTTGATTTTTGCTGCTTATTATACATGATGTCAAAATAGTATAATTGTCTCATGTAAATTATGAATTTAACCGTGAACCAAAACAATGATACATTAACATGTGTGACATTATCGTTATTGAAATAATGAAATTCATAACTTACACAAAACATCATGATTCAGCCAATGTATGACATTTATTCAATTAGTTAATTAATATTGATCTAAATATGATCATCACAAATCTTTTATTTATCCCTATATAAGTTTTGCCAAACATTTTTAGGTTAGTCTTGATAATTTTCAGAGCCCCAAACAAATTCTGACCACAAACCGTAACCGTCAAAAAGCCTTTGTCAAATTAACCTTTGATCTTGTGAAACTTAATCTAATCTAATTTTCAAAAAGGATATTTTAAATTTATGAAGAGTTTCTGTAATTGGTATATTGAAGCGCCTTCGAATGCAGTACTCATTTTTATGTTTGAATTAATCCATATCTATTAAATTTGCTACCATCCGCCCAACTAAATAAATTTATGTAGCTCGTATGGGCGAAAATTTTTTGATGGGGCAGGGTATAAAATACTTACCGTATATTACCGAATAGAAGCTACCCCCGAATAGAAGCTACCCCTCGATTTTGGATCCAAAAATCTGAAAA
>CAJVPY010004524.1:0-12525 GCA_910591965.1 Dentiscutata erythropus | reverse complement strand
AGATAATCGCAAGACAATGCCAAAAACATGGCAGGATTTTAACAATAATACGATGTATTGGGAATAATAATTTTTTTAGCATCTTATCTTCGCTAGCAAGCATTTAGGGAATATACTGTATATTCTCTTACAATATTTAAAGAAATTTAGTTCCATATTCGTGGTAGGCAATAAATATATACAATAATAATGTTATTTAATTTTTTCATAATTAATAAAAAAAAGAACGTGCATACTTAGTAGTTATGACTCTAGTACTCAATATTTTTATGCAATATACTAACCGGACAATTTAGTTAAAAAATTATTCTTTTTGGTATTGATATTAAAGTGAATTGTCGACCAAGAATTTAAACCCGGAAATCAATTTCCGAAGTCATGTGAAGGCCAGAAAAAAATCCGGCTACAATTTATTCCAGGCGACGCTAGGGTTGTTCTGCATACAGCTCTTTATTTAACATAAGTTTGGAAGCTAAAGCTGCTCAAATGCGCAAAATCATCAACATCGAATTAACAATCCTCAACTACTTATACATCACCTGTGATTTTTCTGAAAGTACACTCACGAAGATCTACATACTGTATAAACCGTGATTTTTTTATACACAAATCGACCTTCGTGCAATAAGTAAAGTCCGGTAGCTTGGTAGTTATCGGTAGATCTACTAGTCAAAATGATTAATTTCATAGCGATAGCAATGTATGGCATTACATTAATATACTATTGGTTTAGCTAATGGTAGGGACACGGAAATTATGTAATAAGAATTTGTAAAACATTTTTTAAAATAAAATTATAGAAAAATCTACACATAAGTTTGTTATCATCTATAGAAATCATTAAATTCAACTCGATATAATCCTTTTTGGGCTCATATCAAAAAATAATAAATTTATTTTAGATTTTAATACCATTTTTTTACGCTTTAACATGCTACTAAAAACTATTTAATTTACCCGTAGTGTTTCGCGCTTTAACATACTATATATAAATTAAATTATTCGTTAGCATATTATTAAAATTGAATTATTTTTACTTTGAGAACATAAATAAATTTCTGAGAACATTAAATTAAATAAATTTGTTCTCATGAGAACATAAATCTCAAAACAGATTTCCAACACTGGCTTTAACATACTATATGGGATCTTTGCTAGGAAATCACCCTTCGGTATTTTCCGTCGGAAAAGCTTAGACCAAATGCCGCTTCTTATTCATATGTAACCCATTTTTTTACTTTACTGATTCGACAGTTTATTTAATAAACTATCGAATCAATAAAGCAAAAGGTGATTTACATATGAATAAGAAACGGCATTCTGGTCTAAGCTTTTCCGAATTAGCCCGATCGGAAAATACCGAAGGCCGATTTTCCTAGCAAAGATCCCTAAAATTATTTCCACTTTAACATAACTACTACTAAAAATTATTTATAACAAAAAGCTGTTAACATTCTTATTGAGAATATACATGTGACATTGATATGATATAAATGATGTAAAATTATGCGATTTTGTTTAATCACACTAAATCACTTAATTTCCGCGTCTCACCAACTCACATCACTAATTACGTAGATCTTTAGAAGATCGACTAAAGTCAGGTATATAGCAATTTATATGCGTCACATGATTTTTAATTTACACCTCTTAATCATCAAAGCTTTGTCGGAATTTTTAATTTTTTTTCAAGTGTTTTGCGTTCACCTTGATCATCATGACTGATATGACTGATAACTCGGACTATGTCTTCGTTTTCAGTGCAACGAATGCGCGAAATAGTGACCCATCGTCAACATCACTAATTCAACAAACTACAGCAAACACAACGTTACCAAGTTATGAGGAAGCAGTTAGAAACTCTGTAAATCCTTCAAGCATTGTCATAACACCTGTAGCTCGTTCCGTTTCACAATCTTTTGAAGAAGTTTTAGTTTTCCCTGAAGAAAATCAAGAAATTGTCTCAGAGCATGCACCTCTCTTGCCAGATAATACAACTGGTTCTAGTACTGATAAATCAAGCCATATTTCAAATAAGGGTAACCAATATAATGATGATAATTCGTCTACTAATAGAACAATTACATCATCAGTTGGAACATCTGTACCTGCAATTATGCCACCACCTCCTGAATATTCATTGTCTGATGCATCCTATAAAACCAGTGCCAAAGGTGTTACTTCTTTTGATCATAAATTGAATACAGATGCTGAATCATTATATAGATTTTTTGTGGCGAGGAATGACAAACCTCAAATGGCGATAACTGTTACGGTATTTTTTTTTTTTTTTTATCTATTTCTATTGTTTCAAAAATTATTAGCGATAAAGACCGATTTCATATATTTTTTTTTCAAAGGGTTACCACACAGAATCAATAGACGATAGTTACTATACTACTGATTCAGATGGGAATTCTCGTCGAGTTGATCAATCAAGAAACGTAGAGGTTATTGATTTTAAGTTGACTATAGACCTTTCAAGTTATATTTTACCCACAGGAGTTATGTACACGATTCCGAAAAAAAACCATCCACCAGTAGAGATCATGCAGGTTTTGAGGGAATATGTCGAACACGAAAATCTTTTAAAAGAAATTGAGATGCGGAAGGTACGTTCTTTATCATTAGTCTTAATTTATTCAATTAATTTTAATTTTTCGTATTTTTTTATTGCTATTTTCTGAAATCTGAAATCTGAAAAAATTATTTAAAAACTAGGTTGTAATCTGGGATTATGAATCGTTAACAAAAGCAATCTCTTCAACAATTCGACAACAAGGATTTCGAAATGACATTCGTATCACTTATCCACTTCGTAATCACATTGTTAAAGTTCAATCTGGTCATAAGTTGGCTCATTTTTTAAGAAATGCTTGGGTAAAATTTATATCATTTATCACATGTCTTTGGTTAATTTTATGGCCCTTATCATGGTTATATAAGAAAACGTTTAAAAATCAATTGAGAAGTGATTTTCAAATGAGTATTAGTCCTGGTGATTGGTTTCAAAATAATATTGAATTGATCATTTCAAATGTGAGGTGGCTTTAAGATTCACCTTTAAGGCTCTGCAAATGCCAGGCACTGACTATTAAAAAATGGTGCCCGGAAACACGCCTGAAACTATTAAAACATTGTGCTCGTGTTTGGATCGTACAGAGCCCTAACTACCCCTTAAGATCATTAAACAAGAATAAAGATGGAGATTTGGTGGCAATGACAAATAAAAATTTTGAACTTGTTTTATTTTTGATCTTTAACGCGTTTCACACATTTCTAGAAAAAACATCCTATCCTTTATTTATTTCCTTTTGCAAATCCCGAAGTTGATAATGGTCGTATACTTGCAATTGAGTAAAAGTTAATTAAAAAAGAATTCAAATAGTTGTACAAGATAAAAAATAGTGAACGGAAAAGAACGAACTTGGTTTATCTGATTCTGCAACTTTTTTCATTAATTCCATTACAGCAACATTATTTTCACGTTGTTCTTGAGAGTCGAGTTTATGTTTTAGGTCCGGTGATAATTTCTTTTTAATTAATTCGTAGATCGTAGTTGAACCGTAGTGAATTGAATTTATAGCATTTTTAACATTTTTAATATAATTAGAAATCGTTAATTTCAAACTTTCAGACTCACATTAAAGTAAATAAAATAAAAATTTTAACCTCGTAAAGTTGTTCTTTAGTGGGTGTAACAACTTTCATTAGTAAATATCCAAACCCTAGTGTAAATCCTCCAGCTATTATGCATTTAACGTATTGCGAAGCCATTTGTTTTAAGAAACAATGGGAAGTGATAATTTATTTGATCGACCAATGAGAATTCAAGCATTATGCCTATTTAAATAAAAAAAAATTTACACAATCTGCTTAATTCAGACTTTCAAAAAATGCGAACAAAAAGACAAAAATTGGTAAGTATAGACGAAATTCACTGACATTTTAATTGACGAGTAATACATTAAGCATAATATACTTAAAAGTGTTAGTAAAAACGTTTGTTTAGAGTAAACCGGTGAATAATTACCTCAAACAAGAACATATTGAATACAGACGACGCATTAATGCACCACCACCAAAAAGTACGGAACCTATTGCAACGTTCCGGATTGATTGTGATCCGATCGTATCGTTTTCTCTAAGCGAAGAGAAAACAAGTGTTTGTGTTGGGACACTTCCCGGATGCAATGAAGGTAGAATCTTTGTTGGTGAAGACTATATGATCGGTAAAATACATTGTCAGTTTGTGATAGTGGTGATGTCAAAGTTTCGTTTACATAATGTACGATTGTTAATTTAATTATTACTAAATCTATATCCTAATTTTTTTTTTATAGAAAAGAGATCCTGTAGTTGAAGGATGCAACTATATAACATATGTCCGAGACCTTTCATTTAATTCGTCAACTTTCGTTAACGATAAAAGAATTGGGCTCGGTAACTCGAAGCCATTAAGCAGAAAAGATGTGATACGAATTGGTGAACTTCCGAATAAATTCATATGTAAATATAAATTTCATTTTTTTTTTTTTTCTTGAAAAATATTAATGTAAATTTTTGTCAATAATGTATATTTTTATTTATAGCTATTAAATATACTGATAGTGAATATCTCAATGTTCAAGAAAAAATAAATCAAAAATATAAAATACCAGAATCTATTTATCAAGTTAGATCAGTAGAAGATTCTCTTGGAAAGTAAGTATATACTTCCCAATTTACTAAAACAAAAAAAAAAATTTTTTTTTTTATTTATATTGATGTATTTTGAATATTGCTAAAATTATCCGGGATAAAAAGAGCTAGCCGGATAATAAACCTATCGAATCTAATCCATAAAATGTTAGTTACTATAACCCGGTTAATTTTAGCTTATTTATTTATTTTATTATAATAGGGGTGCTCACGGTATAGTCTTGAAAGGACTCAACACCACAAATAATGAAGACGTCGCTTGTAAATATATGTTTCGAGAAAGCACGCGATCAGAATTATATGATCGTATATCTGAAGAAGTCACCATTCTCGGTAAATTAGAACACAAAAACATTGTGAAATTTTATGATTTTTTTAAAGGCCCCGAACATACAATCATTGTTTTAGAACTTCTGGACGGTGGAAGCTTATCATCTTTGATTAATAAACAACAAATTAAATTTGATGTTTGGACTGACTTTGCGCATCAAATTTGCGATGCTATCCAATATATGCATGATAATGGTTATATGCATCGAGATATTAAGGCTTCAAATATTATGTTGGATAAATCTCATAAGACTGTCAAACTTATTGATTTCGGTTTAGCAAAATCTTTTATCAAAGCTGAACATTCACGCGATCCTATTGAGCACACATTAATAGGTTCACCTGCTTATATGGCTTACGAAATTGCCAAAGAACTAGTCGACGGTAAAAGAGAATGCCATTTCACTTGCGCTGTTGATATGTGGTCTTTTGGAATACTTAATTATCACGCGTTGACAGGAAGTTTACCTTTTATGGATGAAAATGATCCAGATGATTTGATACTTGGGAGGATAATTTCTGACGATTTAAACTACTCTCGATTACGAGAATTAAATCTTCAATGTGCAGTTGAATTCATCTCGGGGTTATGTTGTAAAGATCCAAATTCTCGATTAACAGCGAAACAAGCGATGAATCATGTTTTCTTTCAGAGTTTAAAAAATAATGATAAACGTCAAGGCACTCTTTCTTGATAAGAATTTTTTTTTTATTATTCAATTCTAAATATTTTAATGTAAAATTTGTAATGAGTATAACATTTTAAACTAATAAATATTTGTTTTTACTGTCTTAATTGATTTAATTGAATTAATTCAGTAATTGAATTTAGAAAAAAGTCTTAATTCGCATTACCCGGCAGGGTCGATTTTTTACAAATCATCGAAAAAAGTAAATAAATAAAAAAATAAATAAACAAAATACAAATTTACAAGTTATAAAATTCTTGGGTGACTTATTTAAAAGCGTTTATTTAGTCTAAAAAAAAAAAAAAAAGCATTACAAGTATGATAAATATAATACAAAAATTATTAATTAATTTTACAATAATACGTAAAGACGTATTTCAAAAAAAAAGGTGAATGGTGAATTTTTTTTAAGCTTAACGTTCGTGTAAAAAAAAAAAAAAAAAAAAGTTGATTATATTTTTCGACATCCTTTTTGTTCATAACAAATCATCTGTGCCGTATTTTCGTTAATTTCGATTGGTGTTAGGGGATTTTGATAGTGTGCGAGAGGTGAGGAATTTCGTTTAGCCGATGATTTAAAATTTTGGTCATCTTGGAAAGGCATTTGGCCAACGATGAATTTTGTATCATGTTTTTCATCATTTTTGTATTCGTTGGAATTTTCATCCCTGGTATTTTCACATTCTATAAGTTTTTCCAAGTATTTTTGATCTTTCTCAGCTTCCTGATAAAGCTCTAATTCCGTAGGTTTCGTCATATTCCTAAGTGTTTTAAGAAGATAATGTGGAAGCAAGGCAAATGATATGGATAAAAGCAACGCACACCAAAAATTAAATCTATTTCCAACTCTTTGAAACACGCCCCTAACATCATACATGGCTGATTTGCTCTCAATTGGGTACGCAAAGGAATACAGAATTTGATATGTGAACCATCCAAATATCATTAAAAATGAGGTAAAATGAGAAAGAAAAGTCCAATTATGACATTGTAAATATGAGATGTGAATTGTTACTACACATACAACACATGTGTATATTATCATTCCCAATTCAAATAATTGAGGGGATCCATTAACTCTAATTTCATAATCCATAAAATATCCATGTAATAATATTGGTACAGAAGTTAGAGCTATAGCGTGAAATATTGCTCCAAACATCCATGAAAAGAATAATTTTATATTAAATTCTTTATTTTCTTGCCCATTTTTATAAAGTCTTGGAATTGCCATTAATGTATCGTAATTTAAATCTTTTTCAAATATTCCAACAACCAATACGGGTAATGATGTAAATAAAGTGTTGTAAGCGGCAAGTGACCATGATTCGTATAAACTAGTTCCAGAAAATACTGCAAATATTTGAAATATTCCTTGCGTCAAGTAAAAGCACATACATTTATATAATGTTCCTAGTGCAAACTTTGATACTCGAACATAAGACCATCGACCATGAACGAATAAAAGATTTTCTAAGAAACGGAATTGTGAAATTGAATAATCGCTTGACCTGGCAGCTTGTAGACCTTCTCGACCAGTTATTCCTATTCCCACATGTGCTTCTTGTATCATTGCAATATCGTTCGCACCATCACCAATTGCTAAAGTTACAACAGAGTCTTTTAATTTTTCTCTGATACTACGAACCATAAGTGCTTTCTGAGATGGACTCGCTCGACAACATATTAACGCGTCACATTCGATTCCTGAATCCAAAAAAACATTCCATAAGTTCTTCATCTTGTTCGATTATTGATAATGTTTCGCCATCTATAACTATTACCATATGAGATACCTTATCCTTTGATATATTACTGATCATTTTAAGATCTGAAGTATTGTTTCGATCGATATTTATTATTATTGAATGATCTTTTATAAGTGAACATGAATGTCCAATATTTATTGCAGTTTCACGTTTATCACCGGTTAACATCCAAATTTTTATTCCAGCCAAACGTAATTTATCTATCGTTTCTGGTACACCATGTTGTAATTTATCTTCAATAGCAGTTGCACCAATGATTTCCAAATCACGTTCTATTAATTCTGCTACTCCCTCAAGATTTTCTCGTTTTTTTGTTAAAGAATTTGAAGCTTCTTGAAATTGTTCATTCCACAACACATATTCTTCTTCATCAATATAACGATATGCATATAATAAAGTTCGAAGACCTTCGATTGCGAATTCATGAATATGTTGTATCGTTTGTTGACATATCAAATTATCATCTAGGATGGGAAATAAATCAACAGCCCTATCCACAATTTCATCAGTTTTTATCGCTGTTGGATAATTACTATTTAACGTTGTTTTTAAATTAAAATGAGTATTATTAACAAATTTTGATCCATTATTCCCCAAGTCAGTATCAAATAAGTCAACTTCATATTTGTTGCCTGTCGCATCCATTTCATTTGCAACTCGAAGTCGTTCCATAATAACAGAATCAGCACCCTTGCAAAATAAACATATTCTACCATTGGGGAGCCTACATATTACGGACATCCTCTTACGTTTACTTGAAAACTCTAAGATATTTAATATTTGAAAAGTTTGTTCTAAAACATTGTTTTTAGCATTGTCTTTATCTAAAACATTGTTTCCATCGGATATATTAAATATATTATTATCAATTCTAAGTGAAATATTTCCCATAGAGCGATCTGTGATGACGTATCCCAAGTCTTTAGAAGCATTAGCTATAGCAAATTCATCAGGTGAGGCAGCTTGATAAATTATATCACCAGTTTCTTGATCGATTTCCGGTACACATGTATGACATAGTGCCATGGCAAGTAAAAAAAATTTTACGCGTTGCTCAAAAGAAGAATTTGGTAGATAATGTATTAAATTCATTAAATCAATTGTATTTAAAATTGAATTATCTTCTAATGTTTTTTTAGATCTTGTGGTTGATGAAGGAGTTGCTGGACGCGGAGCAATCATGGAGAAATTGCTATTTACAGAATTTTTGCGAGTTACTGGTGTGATTTCATCAGCGTTATCATTATGATCATCAGAACACAAAGAAGCCCTACGCTTATGTCTTTTTAAAGATGAAATTGAAGTTATAGTAGGTCTCTTCTTTAAAATTGATGAAGGCATAGAAAATAACTTTAATAAATCGTCCTCGTCAATTATGTTACCATCCTTATCATGTAAAAATTTTAATCCACAAACACTTAATTTTCTGAAAAGCATTATATTTTCAGTCAAAGTTCCAGTCTTATCGGAGAATATATAATTAACTTGACCCAAATCTTCATTAATAGTAGAAGTTCGAGATTCAGCTGGAGTATCAGTTTCTTCATTATACATTCGTATGTCATTATTTATAAAATAAATTTGAGCAAGCTTGATAATTTCCATTGTTACATATAAAGATATCGGTATCATAGTGTTGAAAATTATCAAGAAAGAAAAAAATACGGAAGACATATCTCTATTTCCTCCTCTCAAATACCAACCATGTTCTTTAATATTATTTGACCAATAAGAAAACATGAAAGTGCATACGGCAGTCAATAAGAGAACAAAGCCGAAAATGATAATAATGACACGATTCATTATTTTTTGTATATTAGGAGCTTTTGTTCGTATATTTTTGGAAGCATTCATACGAAGTTTTGTTTCTTCACCAGTAAAGATCACTAATCCATAGACCTCTGGAGTGTTACGCAGTATAGTACCTCTTAATAAAATTTGATTATTGGTCAACGGTAAAGTTTTGTCATTGAATTTCAGGCAACCATTAAAGTTATATAAATCATCATCAGGACCTTCAGCGTGTAACTTTCCTGTATTAAATAAGAATATAAATGAATTGAATATGATTAAATAATTTATATAGCAATCACAGAACATAGTGTACCTCTGAATTCTGATAGAGACTCAGGTGAATTCAATAAAGAATTTGTTTCTTCTAAAGCTTTACGTTGTTTTAAATTAGTCTCGCCATCCAAAGCAGCGGTTTCGACATAACACACGCCATTTTCACCTTTGGAAGAAAGTAATAACACATCTGCGGGAACCCATTCTTGAGCTTTAATTGATATTAAATCACCAACTCTTAAATCTTTCCATTTTTCATTTTTCCATGATCCATCTGAATCACATTTATGAAATACAGCACACTCTTTATTATTTTCAGCAAAATCTTGCTTATGTCTTCGGTAATCATCAAAACCCTCACGAGCCATAGATAGAGAAATGAAGATGCTAAGAGGAACTATTGTTGTAAATTGCCCTGTAGGAGACCTTGAAAATAAAATATAATAAATTCACATCATATAAATCATATAAATCATATAAAATCGAATAATTCGATTAAAATAATAATAATAAATTTTTTTAAACTTACCAATCTGGTACGATCTGAAGAGCAGCCATAAATAAGAAATAAAGATTTGCACCTTTAGAAAATTGAGCGTAAAGTTGTTTTGGAAGAAAATTATAAAACGTATATCGGGATGTAGTAATGGAATTACTTGTGTAAGGAGTATTTGTTAGAATATCTAAAACAGGCTCCTTACGATCCGGATTTATTAAAAATTGACGACTTAAAGCTTTCTGTTTACGACTCCTAATAAGATCTAATAAAGTCTTTACATTAGCGTTTATAGCATTCACTCTATTGGCAATAGAACTTTTTATCCGAGAGCTCATTGATGAAGTCCTATAAGTAATTCGTGAAGTTGATAAATTTGGTGTAGAATTATTTTGTTGAATCGTCGATTGAGTGGAGAAATTTAAAGATTCATGAGATAATAGATTAGCCAATGAAAAAGGTGAATTCATTGATGGATTCGTTTTAATTGTTTGAAAAATTGTGATAAATTTGTTCTTGCTTAGTTGATACAGAACTTTCATCAAAATTAAGCTCATTTTGCAATGTTTGATAAGATAATGGTGTATGTGAACGCTTTTCTTCAGAATAATTATCATTGACATTAATTTCAGTGATAAAATTGGATGAACTTTCGAGTTCTAATGGATTTAAAATTTCAGAGTTTGTGTCCGACAATTTCGTTGCAATGCTACCGTCGCCGTTCGAAGTCATTAGTGTATAGTTGTATTCTTATTTCTCTTCAAAATAAGTGTATTGGTTACAATACAGTTTCGAAGGCGAACAAGAGCAATAAAAATAAAAAGTTTTTTTTTTTTGATATTTAATAGTCATGTCTTGGCGAATTTTGGTTTGCCAAGAATTTCCAATTCGCCTTTTTTGTCTTTCTTATTTTAGGTACCAAATGGTTATTTTAGTTAATGGTTGATCTTCTAGAAAAGTAAAGTACAACTCGTGGTTGTTTACTACATTTCCTTAAAAAGAAAAAAATAATCCGATGATTAACTGGGTAATAGCATATTATTTAAACACGTACACAAACTAGCTGGTATTGTCTAATAACAGTATCATTAATGAAATATCACCAGATTTTTATTGTAACAATTAATATTGTTACATACTACATACGTACTGTACGTACGTACATCCTTCTATTTTTAATAATATAAACTTATGCTGCCTTTTTTATCTTCAAAGAAGCGTCGTCGAAACTTACTACAGTACTGCAGTATGCAAAAGAACCCAGCCTTTAGAAGATGAATATATAACTATCTGGAATACTTTTTTGCTAGTGTCCCGTATTTTCCGTATGTCCCGTACCGTATATTCCGTATGTTCCGTATGTTCCGTATGGATAGGATTGGATGATTATTTTTAAACCTATGGTCGATCTGATCACGATTGAAGATTACCCGAATAAGTTTTACTTAAAAAAAGCGAATTTCAGAATAGCACTATAATTATTAAATATATATATAGAAATTATGTAATTGCATCTGAATATTTAATTATAGCAATAGGTTAAATTAAGTTTAAAAAGACAATTTATTGCCAAATTCACCCCTATTCATTATTCAACCAATCGTTTAATGAAAAATTAGAAGTGCTAGTTTTTCACTTCTTGTTTAAATCGTAATTACTTTATAACGATAGTTATTTTTGTAATACAAGCACTTAAATTCGCATTATGCATAGGCACGATTGCGCGCATGCAGGGATGATATGTTGGTGCTTATCTCTATTTGTTTAACCGAACTTTAAACACCTAACAGCTAATAATAGTGCTTTTTCTAGGTTTTACATGCTTATATATATATATATTTATTTACTTTTATACAACGTCACATAAAAGCCAAATATTTTGGGTAACTATTTACGTATCTTGATAAACTTTACCCAAATTTCCAAATTTTACGTTTTTTTTTTTTTTTAAGCAATTAAGTTTTGCGAACTTGGTTGGAATTTTGAATTAAACATCCTAGTAGATAGAGACCGACAAAAAATTTTTTTCATTTGAATGAAGTGTAATGTGATCGAATATATTCTTCCACTTTTATATAATTATTAACGATTGAATATATATACTGTATATTCCTATTTCTACAGTTTTCAGTATATCAAAAAAAATTTTTTTATAACCCTTGACATCATATGAGTGCCGTCAAAGGAAAACCTACAATCGAGCTTTCAAGTATATTTTGTGTACAGTTGGTTACGTCTATGGTAAATCTATGTCCTATGATAGATTTACCATAGCACACGGATAACCAACCGTACACAAAATGAGTGCTGCCAAGGCAAAACCTGTAAGCAAATATTTGAGGTATCAAATCATTGTATGCAATTGCGTCAGATCAAAATTTAAATATTGAGGGTTTCATTCGTATGATTGGCTGCTTAAATCAATTTAATTTTACATTATTTATACAGTTTAAAGTACTTTTTAAAAAAAAGA
>CAJVPY010004523.1:0-12528 GCA_910591965.1 Dentiscutata erythropus | reverse complement strand
TTTAATTTAATTTAATACATATAAATTAATTTAATTTAATATGTTTAATTTAATTTATTACTTATGATTAATTTAATTTATTACGATTTAATTTAATTTAATTTAATATCTATAATATAATTTAATTTAATTAATATATATAATTTAATTTATTACAATTTAATTTAATTTAATATCTATAATTTAAGTTAATTTAATACATATTATTTAATTTAATTTAGTATATAGTTTAATTTAATTTAATTTAGTTTAATTTATATTTAATTGTTTTAATTTTTTTAATTATTTTTTTATATGTTTAATTATTTTATTTTTAATTATATTTTATTCTTTTACATGTTAAATTTAATTTAATTTAATTTATTTTTAATTATTATTTATTTTATACATTCTTATATTTTTTTATTTTAATTTTAATTTATTAATTACTTTTATTTTTGAAAATTACTACATATCACCACCGGTGATCATCACCGGTCCTAAGATTAGTTAGGGTTAGGGTTAGAAATTATAGAATTATTGTTTTTTTTTATATAATATATATAGCTACTATAAGGGCCCGATAGGGCCCGACCTCAGTTCTTGTGAGGTTTTTGGGGGTCCTGAACATTTTTACTTAGAGAACCCGATTCCGTTTACTTACTGTAGTAAGTTTTTGAGATATAACAACACCGGTGATGATCACTAGTGGTGATAAATAGCAAAATTCTTTATTTTTTTATTTTAATTATTCATTACACGAATATGTTACATGAATACGTAATTCGAATTTCGTGTAACTGAGCTTTTTCTGAGGGTATACAAATTACTTGCTTCAATACTTCAAACTCCGATTAGGCGGAGTTTGAATTTTGTCAATTTAGCGGGAACGCGAAAGAGCAAAGTCACGTGACTTCGTCGTTTGATCGGAGTTTCGGCGGAGTTCGAAACTCCTCCGATTTCGCAGGAATGCGAAATCCGAAGTCACGTGACTTCGTCATTGTGCGATCGGAGTTTAAATTTTCACTTCTTCTTTCTTTCTCTCTATCTGTCTTCGCTCTTTCCTTTTGCTCTCTCTTCACCCCCACTCCCCCACACCCACACCCTCTTCCCCTCCGTCCCACTTCCATTCTCCCATGCCCCTCCCACACTCCCTCTTACCCTCTTTCCCTGTCACTCTCTCCCTTTCATCCTTTCTTTTAAAAAAATTTTTAATTTTTTTTTTTGACACTTCGTGTCACTAATTTTTTTTTAAAAAAGGACGGTTATAATAAAAATACCTGCTTCGCAGGTATTTTTAATATAACTATCCTGCTTATAAAAAATTAGTGACCGGAAGTGCCAAATAGTAGAGTGTCAACAACGTTGAAACGATGATAACCGTCCTGCTTATAAAAAATTAGTTACCGGAAGTGCCAAATAGTAGAGTGTCAACAACGTTGAAACGTTGATGGATTAAAAGTCTAATTTATATTTGATTTCTTCTGTTAAGGTTTATTGGTTGACATGACCAGTTTTTTCTATAATCTATCTAGTGATGTGCCGCATACAGTACTATATATACTGTATGTTAAAAAGGTGTGATTTATACATTTAAACACTAAAACTAACCAAATTAAACACTCTAACAACTAATCTACAATCCCAAGACTCTAAAGACTTCGAATTAGCAGGCAGAATTAGGTGTGGAGAGACTTGGTCCGAGTCTCAAAGTTTTATCGAGTCTTGCTGCGGCGTATTTGGCGGCTAAGATAAGTAAACCTCAGAATTATATAGTGATATACTATTTATATGATACCTGAAAAATTTTAGCATACAGTACGTATAGTACGTATAGTACTGTACGCGGCACATCACTAGAATTATATTTTTGGTGGTGTTTAGTTTGGAGTTAATTCTGGTTCTTGTCTTTAAACTAGGGCTTGGTGGGTTCTAGGCTTCAATACAATCGTTAAGATTCTTAACGATTGTCATGTGAGTCATGTGCAAAGTTTCTTGTATACTACTGCGGTGATCAGTAGTTAAATTGAATCTGAGATTTTTATGCGATGGGTAAGAATATTTGCAAATCAAAAGGTTGTACTCCAGATAATCATGTGATTGTCCGGAAATCAATCCAAATAATCATTAATGATATCATCAATTAATTAATAATAAACAATAGATACTATAAAGCGAATTATTTTATTTATTAATTTTCTTCATATTTCGTTTATATTTCGCTTTATATTTTGTTTATAATTTGCTTCATATTTCGCTTCATACTTCGTTTATAGTTTGCTTTATGCTTCACTTTATATTTCGCTTTATACTTTGTTTTATATTTCACTTTATACTTTGTTTTTATATTTTGCTTTATACTTTGCTGTATAATTCAATTCATACTTCATTTTATATTTTGCTTCACATTTTGCTTTATATTTTGCTTAACATTTTCGCTTTATAGTTTGCTTTATAATTCGCTTCGTACTTTGTTTTATATTTTGCTTCCCATTTCACTTCATATTCACTTTATACTTCACTTCATATTTCACTTCATATTTCACTTCATATTTTCACTTCATATTTCACTTCATATTTCATTCATATTTCGTTTCATATTTTATTTCATATTTTGCTTCATATTTTCGCTTCATATTTCTTTTCATATTTTTGCTTCATATGAAAGAAAAAACAACAACAATGATGATAATAATACAAATCTATTCGTTCAACTTGTCTAATCCACCCCAAAAAACACTTCTATCTAATAATACTTATAAAATAAAAAATTATACTTAACTTGAATTGGTTAAGCAAATTTCAAGAAATGTCAAAGACCACATGCAGCTAAGAAAAAAGCTGAATCTTTGTTATTGAAAAGACTGGCTGCTTAGGCCGTTTGAAGTTAATTTTTCGGTTAACATTACCTCTCCCTCCTCCCCTTTGGCGTCTCCTAGTAAAATGAACATATAAAAAAAGTAAAAATTAAAAAATCTATATAACCACGAAATAATGCGATGTGGCATGGTTTCGAATTTAGACCTAAATTAAGCTTAATTCGGGCTGAAATTAGAAATAACTCTCTACCATAAAATATCGAAATAGTAAGCATGGTAAGGTTGTTAATTTATATATAAATTTACTGTATATAAATTTATTGTAATTGACATAAATTACCTTGTAAGTTATATAAGTTATGTATAAGATTCAATACTATAATACTGTAATAAAAAAAAACAGAAATTATATATAAATGATGTAAATTACTTGTAATATAAATTTCACTTAATACTAGTAGAAATTATCACATGATTCAGCCAGCTTTAGTATATAAATTGTAACTTATGTATGGGCTATGTAAGTTACAGTAAATTACAGTGTAACTTACATGTAAACTATGTTATTAAATTTATTTTTACAATCTTTTCACCTAACTACTCATATTCAAAAAAATTTTCTAAAATCAAATAAGGCATTATTTCGAATCTTGGCCCGAATTAAGCTTAATTCGGGCGAAAATTGTAATTTAACCCCTGCGCGTTATTTCAGATTTTACGATATGCACAATTTCAAAGTTTTATGGCAAATATAAAATAAAAAATAATTTAAAATAAATTAAATTAAATTAAATTAAGTTAAATTAATTTAAATTAAATTAATTAAAATAAATTAATTAAAATAAATTAAAATAAATTTAATTAAACCGAATTTAAAAATAAAAAAATAAAAATTTTTTTTTTAAAAAAAAACTAGAAACAATTCAGTTCCCACTTGGCTGTCCACTCATATATATTTATTTCAGTTTGTGATAAGAAATATTTAAATAAACATTTAACTTTTGCAGAAATAACAATTACAAATCAATTATTTGAATCGATACTTTTTTACATTTTTTAAGCCATCTGATCAGTGATTTATTTAAAATTTGTACATATTCAGCCAATAGGAACTTGGGGAATTAGTAAACCCAAAATTCCAATCTGTGATCATACTTTAAAAAATGATGCAGATCCGATCACTAGATCACGAGAATTTTGGCTGCAAAAATATACGAATGAAGTTGTTTTTCTCGGATGAACACATTATACATATAATTAATTATTTACTTGTTTATTTTTTGCTCCTCTCTTTTATAATAGGAATGTAATGTTAACTACTGAATCAAATTTATCTGACCTAATTAGCAACTCAACTAGAATCTTTAGACTAAATTTAACTTGAAGTCAATTCATTATAATAGATTTGCTACATTAAAAATTGCTTGTTTATTTTATATGTTCGTTTCATTTGCCCCCCTCCCCCCTTTCGAGAGTTCTGGAAAGTGATGTTAACCGAAAAATTAACTTCGAACGGCCTTATCTCTATCAACGAAATTCTAGCATAAAGGCTGAATCATTATGAAGTGGAGCAAGAAAGTGTAAAATGTCAACCCGACTATAATGAAAACACATAAAAAAAAAACTTCCAAAAAAAATGTATTTTATTGAAAAACATTAACACAAGCAAACAAATTTATAATAATGTAAAAGTCTTCAAACATTCATAAATGTATACATATTAAATGTGTTGTAATATTTGCGCGAAGTACATAATCAATGAAAAGAAATAAGTAAAATTTAACTGCTAAATCAAACTTCAAAAATTTTCCGAATATTCATTCCGGACTATCACGTGATCATCCGGAGCAGCAACCTGGTACATTTTCGGGGTGCAAAATAATCCCCAAATCAAATAAAACTAATATCGATATAGTTTATCACGTCAAACCCATCTCCTGCAAAATGTATTCGATAGTTTAAATCATTTAGCTCATATTAACAGTGCGTCAATATAAGTATCAAATTTTAGGGTAGTGTAAAAATGCGCCGTAATTAATCTATTGAAATTAAATTAAAAATCTTATTAGGACAAAATATAAACCTTAAAAACTAGCACTAAAATCCGCAAAGAATATTCTCATGTAAATATGTAGCCTCTTTTATAAGACGAAATAAATTTTTATGAAGAAAGCTTAGATATAGTTGGTTACAAAAAACAAAATCTTAAACCTGAAGGACAAAATATAAAAACAAACTCTGCTATAAATTCTAATTAGTTATATTATTTTTTTTTTAATAAATCATAAATTCTTTTACCACGTGATGATAATATGGAAGTGACCTACAATTCTTTTCGAAATTTATTATGAATCATATATATAGAAGAACAATCGATGTTTTTTTTTGTTATGATTATGCTTGAACACTCTAATCAAATTAAAATAAAAAAACTATTTATTAAAAAGTTATCATATTTTTGAATTGGTCAGGCCTTTCCAACTCTTATTTTAATAATTTTTCTATAAAACTTCATAGCATCTGAATCAACCGAACTGACTGTTTATTATAAATGAATAAGTATTATATTTAATAGCATATACTGTGCAGTGTTTATTAACATCATCGACAGCTTATTTTACAAATAGTTATTCTATGACAGCTTATTTTACCAAAAGTTTTTTACCTAAAGCCTGTAACATTTTATCTGATTTCTATCAGTACACATGTTACAATATAACGCTTCATTCAAATAAGTCCAGATAATTTCGGCACAATAATAAAAAAATGAAAAAAAGGTAAATATTATAATGCAAACAAAATTAACTTCGTAATGAACTAATTTGTTGCTACTGCTGCATACATTAAAACGTATTTGTCAAATTTAACTACTAATATTTGGTCCTCAAATTAAGGTTTGAGGTCCAAATTTATTATTGATTTTCTAAGACTAGACCCCAGAAAAAATTCTTTACCATTCAATCCATATTAAACAAATATAGTTGATCTTTAGATCTTTAGCAATTTCAATAGTATTAAGGATCTTGAAACTTTAATACGAAAATCTCTCGTAATGGTTTACGACGTTAAATAACAGATTTGCCATCGAGAAACTTAAAAAACTTTTAAAATCATGTTGAAATAAAAATGAATATTCTTTTTACCCGATTATTTTTAAAAATTTACTGTGTAGAGCAATTTGGCGAATAAGAAATTTCAAAATTTTTTATTAATATTATCTTATATCAGATATATTTATTTATTTATTTTTTGAAATGACAAAATTATGGTTTAATATGCAGAATTTGAATTCTCTAACCAACCGAACAGTTTACAATTCTGTTGCAACACAAGTTCATTACTTTCCCAAAATTTAATGAACATGAATCTAAAAAAGCTTTATATAGTATTCATTATCTTCACAGACATTTAGTACCATGTCCCTATTTCTACTGATTTTTTAAAATCCGCAAATGATTCTTCTTCAAAACCATTCATGAGATAAATCTCTCCCCTATTTTTTAATGCCCATGCGTTGGCTGGTTCGATTTTTAAAGACTTGTTGAAATCTGCAAGTGATTCATTGTATTTTTGCATCATTCGATAAGTTTCTCCACGACAACTTAAAATAAATGCATTATCTGGCTCAATCTCTAATGATCTGTTTAAATCCGAAAGTGATTCTTTATATCTAATCATTCTGCGATATGCTTCTCCTCGACCACATAATGTCCATGCATTATATGGCTCAAGTTCAAATGCTTTATTGAAATCTGCAAGTGATTCTTGATATCTATTCATTTCGAGATATGTTCCTCCGCGAATTCTTAATGTAAATGCATTATTCGGTTCAATTTCAAATGATTTATTGAAATCTATGATCGCTTCTTCATATCTCTTCATATCACAATATGATATTCCACGATAGATTAATGCCCATGCATTATTTGGTTCGATTTCTATCGACTTGCTCAAATCTGCAAGTGCCTCCTCAAATCTTTTCATACCTTGATGCGTTACTCCACGGTCTATCAGTGCATATGCATCATCTGGTTCAATTTCTAATGATTTGTTCAAATCTGCAAGTGATTCATTATATCTGCCCATAATTCGGTATGTGGATCCTCGATCTGTCAATGCCCTTGCATAATTTGGTTCAATCTTTATTGATTGATTAAGATCTTTAAGTGATTCTTCGTAATTTTCCATTAATCTATGCGTGATTCCACGATGCCTTAATGCTAATACATTGTTCGGTTTAATTTTTAATGATTTATTTAGGTCTTCAAGTGATTCTTTATCTTTTTTTAGCATGCGTTGAATTGCTCCTCTAATTCTTAGTGCTGATGCATCTGACTGTTCGATTTCTAATGATTTATTTAAATCTTTAAGCGCTTCATTAAAATTTTCCATCATATAGTATGTGTCTCCCCGAATTCTCAAAGTATCTGCATCATTAGGTTCAATTTCCAATGATTTATCTAAATCTGAAAGTGCTTCTTTGTATCTATCCTTTTTGAGATAGTTTTCCTTTTGATTTTTCAATATACATGGCCTTTCGAATTTTATAAGCCATTCTTCGTATCTACCTAATACACGACAAGTTGCCCCTCGATTCTTTAAATCATATGCGTCATTTGGATTAATTTTTAATAATTTAGTAAAATCAGAAAATGTCCTTTCATATTTACTAATCATTTGATGAATTTCTTCAATCATTATTATCCATGAATTTTTTGATTCGATTTCTAACGCTTCATCTAGATCTCCATTTGCTTCTTTGTATCTTCCCATTTTATAATATATTTTCCCTCGATTCCTTAATACAAACGTATTATCCGGTTCAATTTTTAATAATTTCGTAAAATCTAAAAGTGATTCTTTGTATTTTTCCATAACATAATATGTTAACCCACGATTCTTTAATGCTAATGCATTATTAGGTTCAATCTCTAATGATTTGTTTAAATCTGTGAGCGATTCTTCATATAATCCTAACATGCGATAAGTTGCCCCTCGATTAATTAAGGTGGTTATATTATTTGGTTCAATACCTAACGATTTATTTAAATCTTCAAGTGATTTTTCATATATATCCATCTCATAATATGTTTCCCCACGATAATTTAATACAGAAGAATTATTCGGTTCAATTTTTAGAGACCTATTTAAGTCTGCAAGAGACTCTTCAAATTTTCCTATCATGCGATAAGCTATTCCACGATAATTTAAGATATATGCATCGTTTGGCTTCATTTTTAAAAATTCGCTTAAATCTGTAATAGATTCTTTATATCTACTTGTCGAGAAATAAATTAATCCTCGATTTTCTAACGTTACTACGTTATTTGGTTCGATTTTTAATAATTGATTTAACTCGGTAATTACATCTTTATATTCGTGGCTCTTTAATGAATATGCTCCATTTTCTTTTCTTATTACTAAATATTAGTTATAAGAAATTATAAAGATTTTAGTTCGCTATGTTAAATATAATTGTAATTATATATTTGCATTAAATTTTACCCATTTTTATTTTTATTTTTTTTTAGATTTTATGATTTTACGTATAAAGTTTCTTTCAAGTCTAGTTTGCACCGTTCGAAATCGAGTTGATAAATTTTATTTCATAATTTATTCCAAACAGATATATATGTCATAATATCGCAAATATTTCCTTTTCTGATATGATAAAAATATTTAATGCAATAATTTTACGTAATGTACGTGCAGTAGTTCTGTATTTGTAATTTAACTTTAAACTACATAAGTTTTTGATTTACATGTTACACATCTGTAACCCTTATACATTTTTAACTAATGTGACTAAGTGCATTATAGCAGTCACGCGGTATATCGCTAAAATTTTTTAGTTATAGTTCGTATGTAAAATTTAGAAACTAGCAGCTTATTTTTTGGTATCATTCCGTAAATTCTCTAGCACTATAAGGGTCTTTTCATGAAATTTTAAGAATAGTTAAACTAAAAATTGAAAAGAATCATGGCCCATTTACACTTTGTTTATAAGTAATGCAAATCATTTGATCAAAATAAAAGGGGTTTGCTAAAGTAAAATGACGGTCTGGAAGGTCACGCAACATATCCGCAGCTTTTTGAAAATATTCAAAAGAATTTATTTATTTATTTTTATTTTATTTTTCTTAGCTGCCCGTTATGAAGTATTGGTGCAACTTTTTATCTCGAATTGATCACGAGTGTATAGTAATTGATCATTGATGCATTGCCATGGATTACGTATCGTATGATTTGTCGTTTGATGCATTTCGTGATTTATCCTGTGATAATGGCGTAGTATATTTGCGATTAGTAATCAATAGTATTTAGAAGACGAGGGGTTTTTTTCCTGATAAGGTAATTTCTGTTTTCTGCTATGTCAGGGGGTTTTTTTTATTCCATCCCAGCGAGTGATTATCCTATTTTACTAAATTTTAATCGTTTGCCCGTTTAAAACAATCTGGTTGGTCAGTTAAGGTCATTGTGATTTGTGTCATCTATCTATATTATATTACAGTATTATTATATTAAAATTTTAATACGGAATAAACGAATCTGTCTATATTCGTGTAGCGTAGCAGTACAGATAACACATATGATTGCACAATAAAACAGAATCACGTATTGTTACAGGTCTATTGACTGATATTTACGTAACGTTTTTACTTAATCCAGGCCACTAAAACGCGATTAAAAATTGAACTAAATAGAATTTACCATTGAACATCTTCAAATAAGATTAAAATCATTGTAATACACCGATTAATAATTAAATTTTGTATATTCCAATTAAATTAACGTAGTTAATATGACAATTAGTGATGCCTGACGAAACCATGTGATGCTAATTGTCACATGGTGCAGTATATAAAAATCAACGTGATAATTAGCATCGCATGGTTTCGTCAGGCATCACTAATGACAATAGTGTGATAGTAAATGCTAAACTATCTATTATGATTGTTAGAGATGCATCAATCTGATCTCTTCTAATAATCGATGCCAATAAGATCTCTGATCAATGTAATGTGAGATATGAGAAATGTTATATATTCAGATTGTTAATATGTGTATTCGAATTTATTCTATAACAAGATCCCGAAGATTATTCATTTCTTGCAATGCTACGTTTGTACGTATGTATATTCGGTTACGGCACGATTCCCCGAAGTTATTCTCATTTCCCCGACACCGTAATGCTGACATGATATTTCATCTACAGCACATTTTTTTGATAAGACATATGTTTGACATTGCGTTTTTTTGTTAATCCTTTTCTTTGACAAGACATTTTTCCGACATATAATTCTAATTCTAAATCAGGCTAAATCGGGCCAATTTTATGTCGAAGGAATGATTGTCAGGAAAATGTCTTATCTAGGAAAATTATTGTCGAAAGTATGTCGAATATATGTCTTATCGAAAAAATGAGCGGTAGATAAAATAGCATGTCGGCATTGCGGTGACGGAGAAATGAGTTGGTGGGTAAATAGCTTTCGGGGAATTGAACAACAACCGTACATTCATGTCATGTCAATTATACATAAATACATTTTTCATGTGACTTCGTATGCTAATTTAAATGGGTGTCACGTATTTAAACGTATTAAAACAGCCCATTTGACAATTTTTCAAATTATTCATTTGATTTTTTGAATAGATATACATTCAATATAAGTTTTAAAAGCTAATTATAATAAAAATATCCACAAAATGAGCTATACTATTATTTGTAGATCACTTGAAATCAGTGTTGGCAAAATATGAATATGTATATTATATACCAATGGACATAGATATTTATTAGACATTAGGCATCTAGTCCGAGTCAAACATGTGAGAGTTGGGCACCGAAACCCAAACCTTTCCGAAACCTTAAAATTAGAATGTTAATAGCTAATGCACATTTACTATAAAGTAATCAAAACATTTCTGAAATGCAATCTAATTATCATGTACTTTATGTCTTAAAGTCTAAAATTAAAATTCTAACCCTTTCAGTAGAGTATAGAGTTTCGGAAAAGGTTTCGGGATTTCGTTACCCAACTCTAGTGTGCATCTAATAAAAGTAATGCTACTCCAAATGAATGACAGCATATTGGTAAGATATTGGATATCAGTAATATAACAACACAATATTAGGATACCTGATAGCTTACTCTTAGTGCTCTAGGCCTAAACGAAAGATATCGGGATATCCAATTATATTACTGATATCGATCTACCTTCAGGTATGTGGCGGATCTATGACAGACATCAGGAAACTTGCCTCCTGGTATGTATCTGGTATTCATTGTTTCAACCTGTGTAAAATAAGCCAAAATTGTATAAATGTCCGAAATGCTCCGAAACATTCGGTAAAGGAATATGTACATGGACACTATTCAACACTGCTTAAAATTAATTTATACATATTGTTTATATATAAAAATGGGCTGTTTAATACTTGACACCAAAATAGAACTATATAAAATTATTTTATATGAAACCAACATGCGATAGTTTAGCTTTATAATTCGTTTAGCATAGACGTAAGGACGTGCTTTGAGATTAATATTAGTAAAATTTTAACCGTGAGTCCGAATCTGATTGGTCTATTAATATTAAGGTTGTATTCCGGAGCCTAAATATTCAATTTCTTTAAACTTCTAGCGAAGAATTCTCAGTAACCATTCGATCAAATTTAGTAAAAAATTTTTTATTTTGATTCTATATATTTGTAAAATTAAAAATAAAAAAAGTTCATTAAATTTGGTTTAGTAGCTGTTGAGAAACCTTCGCTAGAAATTTTAAAAAGCTTTAAATATCGGAAAAAAAATCAAATCGGCAAATTTTTTGTTTGAACGATGATTTCTCAACACCCATATATCCAAAATTCAATGAAATTTTTTTTTTTATTTTGATTCTACAAGCATGTAAGATTAAAATAAAAAAATTTACCGAATTTGAATAGATGGATTATAGAAAAAACTGGTCAATAAACCTTAACAGAAGGAATCGAATATAAATTAGACTTTTAATAACTCGAACAGGTGCCGTTATTAAAAAAGTTAAATATGATCGACTGGTTTAAAAATAATCTTGTGTCAAGATTCCAAGCAACCAAGATATTATTAATATTTGTCGAGAATGCATGAAGAATTATGATAAATTAAACCTAAATAAAAAATTTTATATGTTTATCTTTGTTTATATAATTTTTGTCTTCGACAAGAAACGAAAAATAATTAGAAATAAATAAATGCTTTCTTTTGAACGAAAATGTATCTTGCCAAAGAATAGGGATCAAAATTTAGTTTAATTTTTTAGAAATAAATTTTTCGTCTTCAACAAGAAACGAAAAATAAATTAATGCTTTCGTTTGAACGAAAATGTATCTTGTTTTTTTAAAACAATTTTTCATCTTCGACAAGAAACGAAAAATAATTAGAAATAATAAATGCCTTTGTTTGAACGAAAATGGATCTTGCCAAAGAATAGGAATTGAAGGTTTATACAATTTTTTAAAAACTAATTTTCGTCGAGAAATGAATAAAGGCTTTGTTTGAATGAAAATGGATAATAGGAATTGAAATTCATGCAATTTTTTTAAAAACGGATTTTCATCGAAAAATAATCAGAAATGAATAAAGACTTTGTTTGAACAAAAACGGATCTTGCAAAGAATAGGAATTGAAATTTTACACAATTTTTTAAACCCGAATTTTCGTCGAAAAATAATTAGAAATGAATAAAG
>CAJVPY010004522.1:0-12528 GCA_910591965.1 Dentiscutata erythropus | reverse complement strand
CACGCAAAGTTAATTTTTCATTTTGCACAACAAGGAATCAAAAATTGTGTCGGAAGTCATATTTTTTCTTTTTTTCCCGTCAGTTTTATCGGGCAATTACGGAAAAATAAAAGTCAAAAATCGAACAGTTGGTGGATCTAAAAAAAAAATTGGAAAATTGAAAAAATGGGTCGGCAGGTAATGCAAAATGAAAAAATCAACTTTATGTGGCCTAAAATTATCCATTCTTATTGGCTGTAGGTAGACCGGTCCTTGAACCGAACTGAACTAGAACCGGTTCGTGACCAGTTTAGAAATTTTGGTCTGGTTTATGGTCCGCTACTTGGACTCGATCTTTTAAACCGAGACTAGACCAGGACGGACCGTAACATCCCTACCAAAACCTATTTGGCAAGTCCCGAGTTTGGAGGTAGTAGTGATCTATGACAGTACTACAGGAGGGCTGAATTCGAACCGGGGCCCGAGATCAGAGAACCGAGCGACCAGGTCCTAATGGCGGAGGACATACTAGCTGAACCACCAGGTTGTCACACCAGAGGAAAAGGACATATGCTCCGAAAGTATAGACCAAGGAGAGAGTATCCTTCAGGCATCTAAAGCCTGGGCAGACTGACCCTTTCGGGTTGCTGACTAGAAGTAAGGGAGAGACCGATAAAGAATCCGGGTAAGAAAATGGTTTAAATGCGGAGTACTGGGGTTGCTAGAAACCAAAACAAGGGCATAGAGTATATAATGGGCGCCTAATTAGGAAGGTTGGTGCTTGAGAAAAATCTGTAGAACAGTAGCACCCCAAAAGGTGGCATGAGATATAAATATGAAACGGCAGGTCAATATGTACTAATTAGGAAGAAGTTATAGGAACAAGCACATGAATACATGTGTGGGACATGTACCGCTGTGTTAGGTTTACCTCGAGGATAGTTAAATAGTTTAAATGGGTATCCCTAGTTGGAGTGCAGGTATGGCAAATAGTATAGACTTTGGGTGGACTACTTAAATTAGGCACTTAAAAAGTACACACATAGCTTGATATACCATCGTTGTAATTACATATAAAACTCCGTCTATATCTAATAAAAAGTTCACCAGGCCAATGAAGGTCACCTTAATACCAAAAAAAAAAATAATAATAATTTTTTTTATTTTTTTATTTTATTTTTTTTAAATATTAAAGTGACCACTTATATTTCCTGTTACTTTATTAGTTCAAGCAAATAGTCAATATCTGAAGATATAGACCAGATATTATATCAGTATCATGAAAATACAACTAGTCATACATACAACTTTAGTTGCCTAATTAAGTAATCTGTTTAAAGTATTAGTGCTATACTAGGAGTTCTACACTAGATGCTATACCTATAGCCTAACTAGGAAGCTATCTAATTAAACTTTCTGGCTTTTACTAGTGCTACATATTTCCTTCTAATATGTCCCTTCTTACAAGAACAATTTACTATTTAAGATACTAAGACTTTAGCCAATAACAGAAAGCATTTATCCTTGTGGTAAACCTAACAGTGCAGTACACATCCCATATATGTATTTACTTGTATGTTTAGTAACTTTTTTCTGTTGTGTTGCCGCCAATAGGTTCATATTTCAAGCCAACTTTTGGGGTGATTCCATAACCTAATCCATATCTTAGCTACAATATTTCTAATTAGTCATCCATTACATACTATTGCTTTTGCAAGGTTTACAACAACCCCAGTACTCAATCCAACTGTCTTCTTACCCGAATTCTTAATCAGTCCCTTCTTTACTTCTAGCCAGTAACTCAGAAAAGTTGGTCTGCTTAGACTTTAGATGTCTGAAGGACACCCTCCTCTCGATTCATATTTTTAGAGCATATGCCCTTTTTCTCTGATGTGTTTGCCTAGCAGTTTAGCTAGTATGTTCTCTACTAAAAGACCTGGTTGCCCAGTTCACCAATCTTGACCCTGGTTTGAATTCAGCCGTCATGTAAAATCATCAAAGATTACTACTACTCCCAACTTGAGACTTCCCAAATAAGCTCTCTGTATAGTAAAAAACAATTCCCAAGATTTACACAATCATGGACTTATTGAGTATTTGCACTGCCCTAAACCAGTTTGTATTCCTTTGTAGTTCCCAGGTTTTCCTAGTTGTACAAATGCCAGCAAATCTCCCAGGATCACTCCCTGATGCAACCAAGTTACAGATCCTAAATTTCAAATCCAATCATCTTATACAGATTAGGCCACACCAAATTAATTCTTTGTTTAACATAACTTTAATAGCCAATAAGATAGGGGGGGGAGGGTTAAAATAATAAACAAAATATATCACATAATAAAAAATTGTCTATTCAAAAATATAAATTATATATACTAGAAAACTAAGATATAAATAAATATTTACTGTAAAACGCCATATAAGATACCCAGGTATCTTACAATTTACATGGTAAAAATTTGATTTGTACCCCGGGTATCTTGTATGGAGGAGAGGGTATATTATATGGCACATGCTTATTTGCGTGAGTAATACAAACTGCCAAAACCGAAAGTGGCCAATCGGAGAGCACAAATTTTGACTATTCTGGATCGGCCCGACATGAATTTCGAACACGTGCGAAAGAAGAAAAAGCGAAAATGCTCAAAAATTAGTGTTTAAATCGACCCTGATATACTAATAAAAATATCAGGAACGAAAATTACATAAAGTGGATAACAGTCTATTGCTATAGCATCTAATGTTAACGCTCTAACCCTAAACTTCCGTCTTTACACACTTAGTTTATTTACTTTTCTTTTTTGGTTTGTATTACTCGCGCAAATAAATAAATCGATATTGCATGAGGGTATCTTGTGAAGAGTATATATTAGTCTATTAGTAAAAAAAAATTGGTTATTAAATCGATTCTTGATTTATACCCGGGTCTCTTACAAAACATTACAAATAACCTTGAAATATACCCGGTACAAATCAAGGAGGGTATCTTATATGGCGTTTTATGGTAGTAAATTTATTCTGAACTTTAAGGTTGTGTTTTTTTTTTTGTACATACTAACTGCAAATTATTTATAGAACCTAAAATACTCGATTTTTTCCTGCCAAATCACATGAGCCTGCATAAAGTGCCAAGAAATTTGAGCTATCGGACAAGGTCTGGATCTGGTACATATAGATATACATATCAGATATGTCCAGTACATAAGACTTTTTATGGCACTTTTAGCTGCTTCGGTAAATTTGGGTGCTGGAAAGTATACTTTATGAGCATGTTTCTCCTAATTTGTAAGTATTTAATCGTTTATAGGTTAATAATAGTTGTATGTTTACGAATTTGCAACGGTTCCTTTTACATTTAATTCGGTTATAGCATACTGGTAAACTTAAAATTGATATAAAGTTGTGACTGTACGAATACTTAATGATATGCGAAACTTTATATTTATTAAATTCTCTATCAGCAACTTTTATTTAAGAGATCACAAACAACCGGTATTATCGCATAGCTTATGAAATATTTCATTCGTGGATCTATATCCACTACCTCTAAGTAATTGTTAAAATTTCTTAATTGTTAAAATTTAATCAATCCATAAAGAAATTCTTGCTGCATATAAAAAAAGGATGGTGCGATTTTGTAGGCATAGCTAAATATTAATTTTGAATTTTAAAATTTTAATTTCAAAGCTTTATAACATTACCTGTTTTATAATAAAATTTATCTTAGTGATGGTCTTATTCATTAGGATGTTTCGCAGCCTTATTGTTAGTTTTAATCGTTCCCTTTGTATGAAAATCTTTTTGATTTTTTTGACAGTATTCACATAACGGATAAATTTGCTTGAACTGTTCTTTCAATGATTGAGAAGGGGTTACCAAACCGTCTCTACTTCCACAGTAATAACAAATCGGATAATTTCCTGCTTTACGACTTGAATAGTACAATATTTCAATAGGTGAGTCACAATTAATCTGTGTACGTACGAATATTACTTCTATCAAATAATGATCATCAGGAAAAACCGGTGCGCCACAAGAATATGAATATGACTCTAATGCCTGTTGGTAATCCCGCTGTTCATCATCAGTTAAAGACTTGTTACTATATACACAACGACGTTTTCGGCAATTTTCACAATTAATGTAATCTCGGATTTTTTCAGCAACTAGAATATATTTTGGAATTGACTCTGATTTCGCAATATATGTTGGCCTAAATTCTTCTGTAGTTTTAGTACCATAAACTTGTTGAAAAGCTGCATAGTGGTTCGCATTTTCTAATCGTAATTAAATTTCTTAATATATATAAATATATATTTATTCTAGAGAATAGCATAATTTACCTTTTGATAGAATCGGATCTGGAAGAAAGCTCAAATTACGAAATTCATGTGGTGGAAGACGGATTGGTTTGCAATATAAGCAAGAAGGATTGTTGCACTTTTTTACCTTTAATGTATAAATTTAATTGTTCAAAATACTATATAACGATACAGACTAGAGTGTCCAGACTTGTGCAATTACATTTTAGACACATAAAATGCATAATAAAATTACCTATCTTGATGCAGCTAGTGCGATATTTATACAAATGTTAATATTGACTAATATCAACATAAAAATGCAAATGCACATTTATGCACATTTTTTGATCAAACAATTACGGTGCGGCAGAGTAATTTTTGTTAGTTATTATTATCTCTATTTGTTTTTAATTTGATCCCCCTAAATTTGATTCGCACTAATATCACAGAATCAACATTTCTCATATTGCATAAAAATGCATTTTAAATTGCACAAGTCTGGACACTCTAATACAGACTTAAAAGGTATATAGATTATTGTTAATACATACCTGGAAACTATAAGTACGCATTTGGCAATGAGTTTCCATAAACTTGACTAATGCAGGATGGCGGCGTATTTGCGCTTGTGTAGTTTCTTCGACTTTTAATGTAGAGTCTATACTATAAATTGACTACGTACAAACATTAATTATATAATATAATATATATATATTCATATATAATAAAAATAACGATAATAAATGCCAAATTTACTTTAAATATTTCTGCAATAGCTTCTTTGCTTGCAGGTAAAAAACATTTAAACTTATTATTTTTTAATTGAAGCTGTTCAGTTTGGCTATTTAATAGTTCTTGAACACCTGAAATACATTCTCTTAACTCGGATTCTAATTTACTAAATTCTTGAGCTTTTTTGCGTATACTATCTAAAGTATTTGTCATTCCAAATAATAATTCAGATTCGGGGCTCATCAAGTTATGCTTAAGTGCTACACCTTGAAGACCTAAATTTAAAGTACTCATAATTCGCTCCACAGGATTCGTCCAGCTATGATTGGGAGCAGTACGAACCGCAACAAGCAAATCAAAATCTCTACAAAAAAAAAGACTAAATAATGCAATTTGTACTGAACTATAATTACAACGATGGTCTGGACCTCCATTCTACTGAATGCCTAATGGCAGCGCTTGGCTCAAAAATCGTGTCTTTATATGATACAAACACCTGCCCGTCATAAAATGATCCCGAAATATCATTAGGAATAGATATGAAAAAAATAACTGATGGTGTTAGAGATAGTTTTGAAAAATCATGATCAGCAGCAGCTAATGTGCTTTCTTGAAAAACTATAGAGCGTCGATTTCGCACACCCGTAGAAATTGCAGTATCTTCTCCAATAGGAATTTTGTGCTTGTCATCGGCAGAAATTAAACAAGTCCACTGATGGTATTGTATACAAAATTCTCTCAGATATCTGAAAAGTGCTGCACAATAATGTGCATCTTCACTATTTTTTCGAAGCATTCAACTTTGTACTTTAAATTTTACACTAAACCGACCAGTATAATACATCGCCCGTGTTGTGGTAGCATTTGTGGGGCAAAATTGAAGGCGAATCCATTCATCTGATGGAATCTTAACATTAGAAGGCAAGGGATCGCCGTGAGTATTTTTTAATCTTTCTACTATAGTTTCACGAAGGTCACGAATTGATAAGGCTAGTGGAATATATAGAATGGTTCCGTGCCATCGCTCATTTACCGCAAGTAAATTCTATTAAAATATATTATAATAACAATCATAAGACATATAAAATTGGGTGGCTTATAAGCTAAGTAAATACTGTGCCATATAAAAATTTGCTATAAAATCTTTACTAACATTAATCTTTTTAATAATTATGAAGATTTATATAAGTCCAAACTTTGAAGGTTTCTAGAGTTGGTTCCTTTCATTTATCGAAAATCACTTCACTGATACCTCATTTCATTTCGCCGACAAGTTTATTTCACAGGCAGTTATTTCACCGACAAAGCAATTCTAGTCATTGTCATTAGGGTCAGGTTAGAATTAAAGTTAAGGTTAGTATAGTTTTTAAAAAAAACTTGTTGATGAAATAAGCCATCAGTGAATAATTGTTGGTAAGTGATTGTTGGTGAATCCCTCTAGAATACAAGTTATAGGACCAAATTCACATTTATTAAAAAAAATTTATCAGCAATTTTAGATTATCCAAGAACAAATATAAAAAAAAAAATTCATTTTCTACATGTAACTCCGTGTATCTATTTTTGATTTACTTAGTTGACAAACCGCTTCAATGTAACATACAAACACAAAATCTTACTTGTTCATTAAAATAAGCTTCCGTTTCATCCCAAAATATATTAAACATTGTTCCTTTGAATCCATTATTTGTGCGCAAATCGAATATAATGTTAGGATCCGCTAATATCAACATCAATCGTAATCTATCTTCAACATCACGACTAATTGCATTAGAAGTTACAGCAGCATTTCCAGTAAGATCAAAATGAAGCATTCGTAATACTGCTGGTGTAACTTTCTGAATATAAGAATACTATTTTTTATAAATATAAATGATATATTATAACATCTTCATTAATATTTAAATATCATTTGTATTATTGTTATCTTACCTTATCAAGTACATTTTTTCGCATTTGCCGTGTAAAATAATGAGGCCAACATACGTGCTTTTAACGTTTCGTCTTGCCTATCATTCGACACCTTATTTTCTGGAATTCTCCAAATGTAATTAATCTTTCCCAAATAATTACCCTGATAATATCTAAAAAGTCAAATAGCACAATTTAGATATGATGCGTTTACCAAAAACACTCAAAATTGTAATTCTTTGATATTATTTCAGATAAAAATACTAACCTATACACGCCGATTGGAAATGTAAGCTGCAACTCTTTCATAAATCGGTACCGGTCTACAATATCGTTTGGAAGATATTGTTGAACATCAACATGTTCATAAAATGATTTTTCAAATAATAAATCATCCAATTGACTATATTCATCTTTAAGTTGATAAGGTTCACAAGCACTAACTTGATACATAGTACTGTCATTCTCAGGACTGCGAGCACTTTCATTGCTATGATGAAGTTCATTCATACTAACGGTGGCTGCAATTAAATAATTTGAATATTTTTTTAAAATTTCAATTAAAGAAAGAACAGCAGGCATTACTTGACTCCATTTATTGCTACTCGCCCATGGTTGGCTGATAGAAATTTCGAGTGAACTCGAAAGATGCGCTAGCTTTTGTTGAGATAACTGGTCCTTTTTATGGTGACCAGTATAATAAAACTCATTGTACGATTTACCATCTTGGTATGTTTTTAACTGTGTAAAAAGAGCCGGTAAGTGATACGAACGTGCACTTAGAGTCGAAAGATGCGGGTCGATGTACCAAAGAGCACTTGTAAGACGATTTATAAATGTTTTTCCCATTGTTTCATGTAAACCATTTGTCCAGCCAACCTTTTGAGCTTGAAAAAGCTTAATAATTTCATTGTAAAGTCTACTGTAGTTATTGCGTTCTGTACAGCGTTGAGGAAGTAAAGGCTCTTTTGAATTTCTCATTAAAATGGTAAAAGCATCTATCTCAACACCTAGTTCATTTTGAGTTAAATCTAATGTATCTAAATTTACAACTGGAACAAGGCAGAATTTAACCTGCATAAAACCCAAAACTTCCAACATTTTCAAATCTCCGTTTAATCCATTGTCTACTTCTTGCCAGCCTTCAGACTTTTCTCTTCTAATAAAAACTTCTACCTTTCTATCATCGTATTGCCCTAATGTAGTAATGTCAAAAAGATCAGAAAATCGATTGCTTTTAGACTTTATACTCATTATACGCTCAGGTATAACACATTTAGCACCTTCATTAACTTGAACCAAGAGATAAAGCATTTTAAGAATTAGAAATTAAGAAAATTGACTATCGCTATCGGGCAAGCCTTTTTATTGAAGATATTGATCAAGAAAAATCACATGTAGTTATTTTTTCCTTGTTTTTTTTTTTTTTTTTTACTTGCATTCGGCATAAATAGAAATTATATTGTTTAAATGAAAGACAATTGCTGTTGCTTAGAAAGTCTTTTATGCACAGTATTGCTAAATCTAATGATATATTTTACTAATCAATTATTGTTACCAGAACCAGGTTATCAGAGAAAAAAAGTCGACTAAAAAGTGAACATACTGTTTTAAAAACAATTGGATTTACACCCAATAGATTCGGCAAAAAATGAATTCGTTTTACCCAAACTAAAAAAAAAAAGTTCTTGATTTTTACTAACATCACAACGCAGGTAATCAATGCTATACTTCTTTATCTATTAGTTTTGCTTCTTCTCAATATTTTACTAATGATATTTTTATTTATTTGCAACATGATCCAAGCTATATGACTCGGGACCATTGATCGACAAAGGCGAAGGCATTTAATAATGCCAAATTGAGTTTGGCTCGAGACGATGCTCCATTGAGAACAATAGTAAGGTCATTGTTATGTAAAAGTGTATGAATTACTTCGATACTCTAAATAGCCGTATTGCTTGTAGGATCTAAATCATAGTAGCAAATGCCTAACGCCGTTTGCAATGTATGAAAGCTCATTGATTTCATGTAACTAAAGTAAGAGAGATGAGATACCAATAATAAGAGTCCAAATAATAAAGACTATCTAACCCAAGGGTCCTAGTGGCAGTAGGATTTTTGGTTATCAGACCAAATCTTCTACGCCGTCTTCTGAAAAGACTTCATTGTGTTTAATATTTTGGTTGAAGGGTTGTGGTAGCCCGAATTCGCCCTTCTCAATGAACGTACGTAATTCCCTTTTGTTATCGCTTGGGAAAAGAAATAATTACTACTATTTATTTTAACTACAAATCGATGCATATTTTCATGCACGTCGTTAAAATAGTAATAAGATTACGCGTGATTTAAAGTTTGCCTATTGATATACTTGATATATCTTTATAACCCTACCAATTACGTTCACTCTATTTGATCGTTGTCATTCATATCTCTGAACCCTGCAGAAGTACTAAGTACCGATCGTGGCCATGTTATATAAAAAATCCTGTTTTGAACAAGTACCTTGCTTTTTGTAGCTGCAAATTTCGTATTACAATTGTATTGTAGCATGTGCACTAACACAGCACTAACCTTATCGTATAATATATTTTTTACTTTCTGCACATGCTATAACACGATACTAGTAAGATTAGCTAAAATAGAGTCAATAGTTTGTCTATATTGCAGAATTTTTTGTGAAGTTAGCATAATCAAAATGCAAGCTTCCTATTGGTTAATATAAATATTGTGTTGTTTATTCATACTATATAAATTTTTTAAAAAGAGGGGGGGGTTATGATAAACGAAGAATTAACTTGGTATGGCCTTACTATACCACAGGTCTATTTTTTAAAAGCATTAACTATAAGATTCAATTATGTTTTTTTTTATATAATGTAACAACTTACAAAAGTTTATATACTGTATAGCAGTGTTGTCACAGGACAGCTTTGGACAATTTGTGGACAATTGTGGACAAAAAAACAAATCTAAATTACTTAAAATTTTATTAAGATAACCTATTTTTTTCTTTTCAGAAAAATATTCAAAACTATAAAAAATATATAATCATGTTTTTTTTAAACTGATATATTAAATTTTAAAGCCTAAATATTCTTTGGACAGTTGTGAACATGTGGACGTGGACATGGGCAAAAAAGTCTTGGACATAGTAGACGTGACAACACTGCTGTATAGTATATATATATTGCTAATAAGGGAGTATCTATAAATAAAATTTTTTATAAAATCTTGAATATATTATGATCTAGTGATCCAATTAGGATGATTTTGGTACCATTCGATTCGTCTCTGTAAGACAAATTCAATGGTATCAAAATTATTTCATTTGAACCACTAGACAATATTTTATTAATGAAATACTATTAATTTTATAGTAAATTTATAAGAAAACATAATAACTAATAGTAATTTGTTAATAAAACATGATCCAGTAATCCAAATCAAATGATTTTGGTACCATTCGACTTCTCTTCTCGAGACGATTCGAAGGTACCAAAATTATCCAATTTGGACCACTGGATTAAATTTTAGATAAATTTTTATAAAAAAATTGTGTTATGTTTTAGGAACCCTCCTCTGAATATTGGAAAATCATTATATTTTGGGGGACCTCCTCCCCCCTCAAACATAACGTTATTTATGGATGCCCCCTAATAATAAGTATTAAAATGAGGTGTAGTGTCTTAGTATAGTAGGCTTGTTGTCACTTTCTCCAAGTAGCATAAATAATAATTTTGAAAAATAGCATGTATTATAGTAACTTGTATAAAATAATCAGATCAAAGAGATTTGTAACTTTAGTTGCACCAGAGCTTATTCTTGGAAGATCCACTAGTGTTTATATAATCTGAGAAAACTTAGAAACTATGAAGGAATGTAAACTAGTTTATGGTAATACAAACACTTGATAAGTCCAAAATTGTGCAAATCTTAGAGATTTTCTTTAACGTATAGGAAACTCACTTGAAAAGTTCCAAATTGGAAGTAATGACTAGCTTTTAACAGTACTGCAGAATAGAAGACAATACTAGAAACTTAACCAAAGGCCTAATAATTATAACTTATAAATTCAAGATCATACCAATCTGGCTACTGAAGTCATACTAGAGAAAAAGGATATATGCTTTAAAAGTGTATACCAAGGGGAAGGAGACTATTAAGCACTTAAAGCCAGGCAGACCAACTCTTCTGAACTAACTAGATTGATAGTAAAGATGTTTTTGAAGCCAGACTCATGAGTCGAAAAGGAAGTTGGTATTGGGATTAGTATCGGGGTTAGTTGTAAACTTAATAAAAGCAAGAAGTATATAATGAGCAACCAATTAAAAAGATTGGGCTTGTGTTATGGCAGTATTCCAAAAGATAGCATAAGATACAAACATAATGGTTGCAAACAGCATGACAGACATTCGATTTGATTAGCTTGAAGATCACTAGATTACACAATATAAAAAAATTTTAAAGTAACTCTTATTATGAAAAACTATATCATCAATTGGCAATTCATAGTTTCGCATAATAAATTTTTTTTAGAACATATTATAGTGTTCTTTAACCCTTTATATGTCTTTTGGAAAAAAAGATTAGTATAGATTAGTATCTCTAAAAACTTTTCTTAGAAGGCAAATTTAGGCAAGTAATATAGTAATATAGCATATGAATAGGTATTAAACTTTTTTTTTGCTTCCAAGCTTAACGCCTTTTCTATTGACCTAAGCAACTAATGATGTGGTAATATTTACATCCTACCTGTTCTTTATTTCATATTGCTCGTAATAACCTTATTTATTACTTTAGATTAAAAATCTGAAAGTGAATTTGCAATTGCGATTTATAGAATAACCAAGAATCTAAAAGATAATAACTACAGGATGGTTATGGAGTACACATAGTAGGGAAGGTTCAGAAAATTGTTATATAGTAAATATGGTGAATTAAATTGATCTTTTAAAGTAGCTAATTTATATTACATAGCTAGAGGGCTTAATACAATTCATAAAGCCGATTTAATGCATATTTTTATTCTGGCAATATAGTTAATAAGCTAGTGTCACAAGACTCAAATTCTAAAAAACTCTTTAGTGTACTTCAATATATTGCTCCAGAAGTATTATACACAAATGAAAAGGAATACACTCAAAAATCAGTTATTTATTCTTTCAGAATAATAATAGGCTTAAATTCGTAAGTGTAGGTTTAGATTCGCTCTCATTTTTTATAAATCCTATACTGGTGGGCTTAAATTCATAAGTGTAGGTTAGGACCTCAGATATCTTTAATATAGGTCATAACTGATCAGCATGAATTTTGGGGTTTTTGCTACCCCTAAAATCAAATAAATTTGCTAAATTCAATTATTATATATAAATTTTATAGTAATTTGCTGAAAATTAAATTATCACATCTATTTTTAATAAATATAAAATTAAATATGCTGGCATAATGTATTTTTGTGTGCTGAACAAGTTTACCTAGAGTATAAAGTTAGAATTAATTAGTAAAAGTTTGAAAATCATAGCATTTTTAGTATTTTTATTAATAAAATTATACAAAATATTAATATTCTCAAAATTTTACTAATTGATTATAACTTTAT
>CAJVPY010004521.1:0-12529 GCA_910591965.1 Dentiscutata erythropus | reverse complement strand
TAAATTTATATATATATAATTCAAACTCAAATAGTTTGACAAACTTTGAAATCAAATTCAAATCAAACCAAACTTAAACCAAACTTAATTTTAAAAAAAGTTTAAATTTGAGTTTAATTTGAAATCAAACCTAAACTAAACTTGGCAAAAGTTTGATTTGATTTGATTTGATAAGAACCCTAATTGCTAGTCTTTTATTATTATTAATTTGCTATGATTTGTTTAATGCTGGGTTAACTACGTAATTAAAATCTCCCAGTACTACTATTAATGCATCATCTTGTGCTTCGTCTATTCTACCTTGAACTATAGCTAATAACTCTTTTGCCACCTCTATATCGCTCGATGAAATATATAGTGTAATTATTATTAACTTGTATCTTTTAAAATAAAAATGCAACACTAGCAGAAATTCTTTTGTTCTTTCAATTTTGCCAACATGTTTCTTTAATTCTTCTCTTACTAACAAATCCACACTGAATCCTTTCTTTTTTGTTTTCGAAGCTAGCAACCAAATTTCTCTAAAACTAATATTGTTTCTAAAAATATATCTTGCTTCTATTTCTTGCAAATTTATTTTTGTTATCCCTATTATATTAAAACCTTTTTCATTACCACATTTTAGCAACATGTCTATCCTATATCTGTGTACATTAAGCCTATTTATATTGTGTAGTGCTATATTAATTCACTTAACCAGTTTTGCTCTATCTATTAGTACCACCTGTGTCTGAACCTGGTTTCTATTTGGGGTACCTGTGTTTGTTGAGATGCTTGTAGCACCTTTTAGAAGTGATTGGGGGTCTTGCCCTTATTTCACTGCTTTTTTAATGATTCTAGTCTCTTTATGATCTCATATAGCAGATTAGTTTAACTAGTTTCTCTCTACTTTTTTTTGTCTTTATTCAATTCTGCATCTTGCTATACTTTTGGGCTTTTCTTTTTGTTAGGTTGACTATTCGTTGGCTGTATATCTTTACTAGTAAATTTATATTTGAACTCTTCTGCTATTTCTTTTTCTACCTTTTTTGTATTTTTGTCTTGTATATTCGAGATGTTCTTAACCTTAGATCTTAATATTTTGTTTTTATTACTGCACTGCTGGTAAAGTTTCTTTTTTTCTTTTCAACTTGATTTAGCCCAATCTAACTTTGTATTATAATAAAAGACTGTTTGGCTTGTTACTTTGTTTTGATCCTCTTTCATAGCAAAGTATATGGATGCTATATCTTTTTGGTTGCTATTGCTATTTATAGAGATATATACAGTACCACTTTTGCCTTTATATTCTTTAATTGGCTTAATAGTGAGGTTTCAATTGCAGTTTTGGGCAAATTTTTTATAATTGACTTAAATTTACTTCTATTTATAAGTATTTCTTTGTCTAGAAAACTATATGTAACTCTTAGCATTTTACCAGTTTCAAAGTGTACTGCTCAGAAGTTTTGAAGTTCTTCTTTTCGTTTAGAGTTTCTAAAGGCTACCTCTACCTGTGCTACCTTTGTTTTCTTGTTAGACATGAAATGTTTAACTATAGCTCTTTTATAGAAGCCCAGATATCTTCTAATTTGGCTTGCTCTAGTTTCATTTGGTATATCTCATAAAGTTATATATGTTGAACTCTTGTATAGCTTTTCTTTTGTCTGGAGAATAGTAGCTATAGTCTGATATAGGTTACTTACTAGTTTTCTTTTAATGTTCTTAGCTAAGAAGACTTCTTGTTGAGATCATTTAGATGTAACCTCTTCAGAACTACTTTCTGCTACATTTATAACTTGCTTTAACTTGTAGCCGATTGCACTTTAGCTTGAGTTTTAAATTTAATATCTAATACAGTATTTTGGATTTTTGAGTTGGTATTTACCTCTGGCTCTAAGTCTGGGTTAATTATGTCTAATATTTTCTTGACACTGAAGTCTACTGTTCTATATTTTGTAAGAAGTAACATTTCTTTAATACTTGATTTCTTGTGAATTGGTTTTTTGGTTTTGTGATCTTGTGAATATAATGGTTGTTTATAAAGGTTAAGTTTATTTGTTAATAAAACTTTTTCTATTGCTTTTTTGTGTCTAAGCCAATTAAATATTTTAATTGTTTTTCTAATAAGGCTTATTAATTCTACTGCATCTACTTCAAGCCATACTGCAATCTTTTGATTCTTAATTAAAATACCTTGTTTGATTTCTTGAAATAGATCTTCATTGCTCTGTTTGTCTTTTTTAAACAGATCTTTGAATTTGGTAAAACTTTCTATTTTTAACATGTGAAGAAACCAGTATTATATTGCTACATGTGAAGATTGTTGTTGCACAATACTAATTGTTGATTAGTCATATTGATTACTTGTTTGGGTATTTGACATATTACATATTTGTTTGTTGTTACAGTATTCTGTGCTACAGGATCAAAGCCGATTCCTCCAAAGTGTTGTTTTTCTAAAATTTTTTTGCGAAAACTAGCTATTTGGTCTCTATAGCTCTTTTTCAAGAACTGGCTAGGTGTGTTTCTAAGTACTTTAAGATAGATTTTTGTGTCGCTTCTTTTTGCTTAGACCTTAAAATCTTGCTATCTAGTGCTTATATTGCTGTTTTGTATATTTTCTTTTAGCTTCAAATTTGGTATGAGGATTTACAGGGGAGAGTTTTTTTTTGATCAAACATTATTAATTTTTAAAGATTTATTCTTTTTATAATAATAATTTTTATAAAATACTATATTATATTATTATATATTATTAGTTTATTTATTTATTTTTTTTTCTAGTATTAAGATGACCTCTTTGTTAATGGTGATTTATTATCATTAAATATTATTTCGGTATATAATGAGAGTACATATAGCTACACATGCACTTTTGGTATCTAATTTAAGTAGTTTACTCAAAGCAGTAGTGCTATGCTAAGGGTTCTACATTATCTGCCATACCTGCACCTTACTATGTGAAGTATTCATTTAAACTCTCTGATTATATTCTTACTTCTACCATGTGGGACTTAAGACCTGAGTATAACCTCACTATGCACACTAGTGCATCATAGATCTATACAATACCACTAGATTAACAGCCAGACTTAGGACAGAACCGTATGTCCTAATTTATCCTCGAGATAAACCTGCCAGAGTAGTATATTCTCATATATGTATTCACCTAGACTTCAGTAATTTATGCTATACCTTAATTTATATATTTGGGATCAGAGTTAACTATTGAACTTCTACCATTATCTACTTCTACCCTTTTAAAATTTACAAACCCCTGTACTATATTCCATTACTTTTTTCACCTTACTTCTTTTGGTATCATTGTTCTTTCAATTCAGTTGGCTCTGAAAGATTGGTCTGCCCAAACTAAGTTTTCCAGACTCGAGTTTGAAAGTCATCTAATCAGTGTTAAAGATCTGAAACTTTTTTTTTATTCTCTGAAAATATAAATTTTAAATTTTAGATTTTCAGAAAGATTTTTAATGTTCTTAAAAGTTTTTAGATATAATACAATTTACAAATTTTATGTTCTCAAATAAGAATATAATTTTTAAAATTGTGTTTTCAAAAATATTTTAATGTTCTTGAAAACACTGAAAACATTAAATATTTAACACTGCTCCTAATCCTTGGTCTACAATTTCATAACATATGACCTTTTCTTTCAAATAACTTGGCAGCCTGGTTGGTAGATCTCTCTTGCCTATAAGATCTTTGTCATACAAGTTTTCTAATTTTTGAGATCTAGTTAGATCTGTCCTGTAGTATCAGGTAGCACCTGGTTAGATTGATCTGCTACTTCCTTAATTAAGATTTGCCAAGCCGGTTTCGGTTCTCTCAGGCTACTATGTGTAGGTCTTTAACTCATTGTGATCTAGAATGTCTTATTATGGGTTTGTACTGCCTATACCAATTTGTATTTCTTTGTACAACAACACAAATGCATTCATGTTTCCCAGTACCAACTTGGGGCATTGGTGTGCTCTAGTTTACAGATATAAAACCTAGCCCAATTTAGAATAAGCTATTACCATGATACAAGTAAATTATTTGAAACATTACTAGTAGGATTCGAACTTAGTATTTATAGCTAACAAACTTGAAGTGCAACTACTTAACTACTTTGCTATATCACTACACTCTATATTATTAATTTATTTATTTATTTTTTTTTGATGTTAAGATAACCTCTTTGTTAACAGTGATTTATTATTATTAAGTTTTATTTTGGTATACAATAAGAGTACATATAGCTATACATGCACATTTTAAGTGCCTAATTTAAGTAGTCCGCCCGAAGGTTCTACACTATCTGCTATATCTGTACCCCAACTAGGGGGGTATCTATTCAAACCCTCTGATCATATCCTTATTTCTGCCATGTGGGACTTAAGACCCAGGTGTAACCTCACCATGCACACCAAGATGTCATGGATCTATGCGATACTACTAGATTAATAGCCAGACTTAGAACAGGACCATATGTCCTGATTTATTTTTGAGGTAAACCTGCCAGAGTGGTACATTCTCATATATGTATTCACCTGTACTTCAGTAACTTATGCCATGCCTTAATTCATGTACTTGGGGTCAGAGCTAACCATTAAACCTCTACCATTACCTACTTCTACCCTTTTAAGGTTTACAGATTTCTGTACTATATTCCATTACTTTTTGCACCCTACTCCTTTTGGTATCGTTATACTTTCAAATCCAAAAGGCCTAGAAGGATTGGTCTGTCGAACCCAAGTTTCCCAAGCTCAGGTCTGGTAGTCAATCCCTGGTTCATGATTTCATAGCACATGACCTTTTCCTCCAAAGGTCATGATTAGGTGTCCCTGGCAACTAGGTTAGTAGATCCCTTTTGCCCAAAGGATCTTTGTCGCACAACTTCTCCAATTTTTAGAGTCCAGTTGGATCTGTTCTGTAGTATCAGGTCGCACTTGGTTAAATCAATCTACTACTTCCTTAGCCAAGCTGATTTCGGTTCTTCAGCCTACTGTAAGTCTTATTTGATTAGAATGTCTAATTATGGGTTTGCACCATCTTATACTGGTTTGTATTCTTTTGTGCAATAATACAAATACATCCATATCATGAGGCGTTGGTATGCCCCAGTTTACAGAGTACAAAGCTCTAGCCCATTTAGAATAAACTGTTACCATAGTACAAATAAATCATCCAAAGCATCATTAGTAGGATTTGAACTCAGTACTTATAGCCAACAAACTTGAAGCAACAACTCTACTACTTTGCTATGTTGTCACATCTATATATTATTAGTTTATATTATTATTAAAAGGAATAAAATATATAAATTTTAATTGTTTTATTATCTAATAAATATTCTCAAATTTGATTGGTTAATATATTAAAAATGCATTTAGAAAAAATATTTATATATATATAATTTGAAAATAACTTATATTTAGAGAATATAGAACATGCACTTATTTTATAAGTCCCAACTTGGAACCAGGCTATTTTCATGTATATAGAGAAAACATGTACTTAGAGAGAGTCAACTGTATATAGTTTACATAAATAAATATATAATTGCTTAAAAAGAAAAAAATTTATATACTGTATAAATAATTTGTACTTTACAAATTTAAATATTTAAAAAAGCTCTACTGTATATAAAAACTTTTTACCAAATTTATTTGTATAATACAGTATATATCAATTCTATAACAATAATTGTAGTAAATTTTGCTAAAATTAAATTATACTACTATAAAAATTTTTCATATTTTATTATAAAATTGTAGAATTTTTTTAGAGCCTTTTTTGTGGTTTTTTTTTTTAGAACTAGGTTAGGGTTAGAAGGTAGTTTTATTAATAAAAAAGTATATATATTGGATTTTAGTAGATATTATAGATTTAAAAAGAGACCCCATATTTTAGCATAATCCGATTTCAGCTAAAAATTGGCCAATACTAAAATTTTTAATTTATTTACTGTATTAATTTTTTTTAGAGGGTTTAGGGTTAGTTTTGTTATAGTAGTATTGGTATATATTATAGATTTAAATGGGGACCCTAAATTTCAGCATCAGCCACGTAAGCGGGCTTTGAATATTGGAACCCGATATCACGTGATGCGGTAATTAAATTTCGGGATTTTGACTTTCGGGATTTTGGCTTTCAGATTTTGGCATAGACCTGAGAATAGTGATACATCGCTATGGCGGTAAATGATTAAGTCCTATTATGAATAAAATATTATCTAGATTCTAATAAGTAAAAAAGAGGATATAGATTATCCAATCAGCAATTAGAATATCATCGTCCAATAAAAAAGTGGGGTAAATTAGTAAAATCCGAATTTAGGTGATTACAGTTCAGCAGTTTAATATAGTATTGCAGATCACAGAACATATTTGGTAACGATACTGTTAAAATTTTTTAAACTGTTAACGATGTTGATGAATTTCTGCTATAAAATAATCAATAAACGCTTCCAAAAAACCTAATCTTTTTTTTAAAAAAATAAATAAAAATAATATGGCCGGCCCAGACGAATGGCTAATAACAATAAAAAAATGTCAATTTTTATCTGAAACGGATATGAAAAAACTTTGTGAAATGGTATATTGGTTGCGTATATACAAAAATAGATCTCACCTTTATTTCTGAAGTTAATAATGTAGTAATGCTTTATTTATAGGTTAAAGATCTATTAATGGAGGAGTCCAATATACAACCTGTGCACACTCCTGTTACAGTTTGCGGTGACATTCATGGTCAATTTTATGATCTGCTAGAATTATTCCATGTTGGCGGGGAGATTCCTGACACCCATTATATATTCATGGTGAGCAATTTTATTAATAATAGATCCAAATTTACTGTATTCTAATAGTTAAAAAAATCAAAATAAATAAATAATAAAAAAAATCAGGGTGATTTTGTAGATAGAGGTTATTACAGTTTAGAAACATTCACTCTATTGATGGTTTTGAAAGCAAGGCAAGGGAGAATGAATATTCAACGGAGTTCATAAGTTTATTAAATTCGCGAGTTTTATTGTACTTCATATTTTCATTTTTAATACGTTCATAGATATCCAGACAAAATCACTCTTTTGAGAGGTAATCATGAGAGTAGGCAGATCACGCAAGTGTATGGATTTTATGGTAAATTAAAGTTGTCACTTCAATATTATAATAGTGGCGAATTTCATATTTATTACAAAAAAATTGCTAGATGAATGTCAAACAAAATATGGAAATCCAAATGTTTGGAAATATTGTTGTCAAGTATTTGATTATTTGACTTTAGCTGCTGTGAGTATGAAAAAGTTTACATATTCAATTTTTGAAATTTGGTCTATTCTCCAATATTTGAGGAATAAAACAGATTCCTTTTCTAGATTGTTGACGGTCGTATTTTGTGCGTTCATGGCGGCTTATCACCCGAAGTTCGAACATTAGATCAGATAAGAACAATACCTAGAGCCCAGGAGATTCCACATGAAGGTGCCTTTTGTGGTATGTATTTACTATATTTTTCCATTTTTACCTATCATCCCTGATTAATTTATCTTTTGGTAGATCTAATGTGGTCTGATCCTGAAGACATTGATACGTGGGCTGTTAGTCCACGAGGGGCTGGCTGGTTGTTTGGTGCAAAAGTGACAAATGAGGTATATTTCAAAAATTTACGAATAGTTATATTTTATAAGTTCAGTCAACTCTCTTTATAACGAACCTCCCTATAATGAACGAACTAAAAATATTGGATTTTATATTAATTCGGTATAATGAGAGTTATGACTTCTAAAGAAAACCATAATAATTTTTTTATAGTGACCTTTTTTCATGTCCAGAACCATCGGTTCGTTATATAGAGTTGACGTATTTTTGTGAAATAATGCAGGCTAAAATTAAAAATAGCGCCCTTGGACGTTATTTCACAAAAATACAGTTATTAGTTATAAAAAAGTTATTCATATTTTATTTATTTTTTACTAAAGTTTAATCAGGTTAACGATTTACATCTAATAGCTCGAGCGCATCAACTGGTACAGGAGGGTTATAAATATATGTTTCCCGATGATAATCTGGTTACTGTATGGTCTGCACCAAACTATTGTTATCGCTGTGGTAATGTAGCATCTATAATGGCGATTAATGAAAACTTGCAAATCGATGAAAGCAGTTTTAAAATTTTTAACGCTGTTCCTGATCAAGAAAGGTCAATCCCACAGAGAGCTGGTGTGGGTCAATATTTTCTTTGAAAGGATAATCGTTATTTAGTGTGCCAATATATTTTTTTTTTGGTATTTGGTAAGAAACATAATTTGAATATTAAATTAATCTTTTGTTTCACAATTTTGACTTTATGAATTGCTTTCAAAAACTGGTTTGCAGGTGTTACTCGATTTTTTTTTGCTTTTAATAATCTATTTTTATATAATTTGTTGTTATATAATTTGAGATTTTCAAGTACAAAAACTTATTATCTTTGATATTATACATATATATATATGCCCAAATGTAAATTTGGTTCAATTATTAATTGGGATAGCCCAGATGTCAATTCGCTAAATTTTATCTAAATGCTTGGTCTAAATTTGTTTAGGTTGATTAGGCCAGATTGATATATAGAACATATCGGTATCTGGGATACAACATATGTATTTCTTTAATTTGTAAATCATTTTAAGCAAAAATTTGGTTAGAAACTTTTATATAACTAAACTATTATTTTTAAAATATATATTTAAATGCAACAAACAAAATTTGAACCTGCGCGAAATTATTTAAATCTTTATTTTGTTATACATACATATGTACATACGTACGTATAAAAATGCCAATTTTATAATTTTATTGTATATATTTACTTTTTACTTTACTAAATATTTATAGTTATCCCCCTCTACAGTCACCCCTCTATAATCACATCATATAAAAATCTATACTATACTCAAAAAAAAACTACCTCTATATAAGCACAACCTCTTTATAAGCACTTTTTTTAAAAAGTTCTTAAGTAAACAAAATGTGTGATTATAGAGAGGGTTAACTGTATTTATTTATTTTTTTAGAAATTAATAGTGCAGAAAATAGGTTGTTAAATATACTATATATATATACTGTAGTTAAATCTCTCTATAGTGGTAATTATATAGAAGTATAATTAATATAGTGTATACTAGGGATGGGGAAGTTTGGTTTGGTTTGGTTTGGTTTGATTAAACTTTGATATATGTAGTTAAAACCAAACCAACCAACTAATAAAGTTCTAAATAACTAGTTTAAAAACTTAGTTTAAACTAGGTTGGTTTATATAAACCAAATAAATATTGCATTTTTTATATACTCTTTATATAATTGTACATAATCATGCATAATCAATCATGCATAATTATGCATAACCATGTATGTTTATGCGAGAGGTACATACAAATATGTAAGGAGTACATAAAAAATGCAATATTTATAATTTATATACAAATTGCATTAAAACTAGTTTAAATAATTTTAAAACCCTAAACCTGGTTTTAAAGGCTAAAGTATAAAATAATAGGAATGATGGGTATATTAAATTTTGTGATTATTAAATTTAATCACATTGTACAAGAATTTTCTAGATTTATACACTAATTATTCGGATAAGCAGTTGTACATAATGCTTCAATAAATGTATTCCATAAATCATTTTTGTGTTTTTTGTGCCAAATATATTCAAATAGATGATTTTAATTAAATATTTACATCTATTACATGGAGCAATTTGTAATTTAACACCATTCCAAACTCCTTCAATTGTATTTGTGTTTACACCAGTAACAGGATCAGTAAACTATTTAGAATGATTTACGGTTTTATGTTGAACATTTAACTCATCTTCAATACCGTTGTATTCACTCCAACAATCTATTAATAAAAATATGATAAATAATAATAAAATTAAATAATTTTAATTTTTTCTAATTACCTGTATAAATTATTAATTCTGGTTCAATATATTCCTTTAAAATTTTTTGAATAGTTTCAATATCTCTTTTTTTTATCGTAATCAAAAAACATCTTTTTTCTTTGGTAATTTCAATACTACCAATAACCCAAACTCCATTAACTTATCTTTCATGATTATACTTACGCTTACTAAATTTAGATTCATCAATTTGCACAATTACATCTTTACCTTTAATTTTTCATTAATAAATTAAATTTAAAATTTTTAAAATGTTAAATATTATTAATATACATAAATTGATTTTATTATTTATTATTTAAAAGTTAAATTAATATTATAATATTATAAATAATTTTTAATGTTAATTTAGATTAATGAGATATTAACATTATTGATAATGCTATTATCAATGCTGTTAATAATGGCAAAACCGGTTCACTTTTATGATCCCTCTAAGTGTAGCATAATTGAGAAATGCCATTGTTGTATTTTGCATTAGGTCGCTTTGCTCCCATGCTTATACGTGATGTTTTTCCCAATTATGAATTTAAAAATGAGTTTGACATAATATAAAAGTTAAAATAATATTATTAATAATAATTAATAAAATTATAAGACTAAATATATTTTGAAAATAAACTAAAATAATTTATTCACCATGGAAAAAAATTATTTTTCATTTAACTTCCTTCTTTAATTCCTTTAGAAATAATAGTAATTAATTTTCAATTTATACCATTAATCTTTAAACAAAAAATACTTATTCGGAGAACCTGTCATATTTTTAATAATGCCTTTAAAATGATATACAACAAAAATATTTGATATATCTATTTTCATAATCCAATTATTGATAGAATTACTAAACCTAAAAGCTATTGCATGACATTAAAAGATAAAGATATGTTTTATTATAAAGAAATCAAAAAAATAAATCATAGTTGGATTTGGTTTACTAATAATACAAAGAGAAAAATTTATCGAAAAACAAATAATTCAATATTCTGCCTAATAGGAGAAAATTTAAAAAAGATTAAAAAAAAAAATTAGTTCCTTTCAAAAAGAAGTATATAATGGATTTTCATAAACGAATTTGTGAAAAATATTTTAATTTTAAAAATGTAACTGAAATAAACATTTACTGTGAACATTGCATTGTTGATTTATATAAAATTAAGAAAGAGTGTGATTATATTTATCATTATCATTTTCATAAATACATATTGTGTAATATTTGTAATTATTTTATTATTAATAACATAGTAAAGATAAAGACAAATTCAAAACTTCTAGAGTGAGTTATAAAGGCTTTAACTAATGAATAGCGATTATATTAAACTTGTAATAATTTAAATAGTTATTTAATAAAATTTATTAATTAATAATTATATTATTAAAAATAATTTTATAAAATAGATATGAATTTTTAAATTTGATTTTAAAAAAAAATAAATAATTTTACCTGGTCCAGAGATGGTAAAAATGAAAATTTTAGAAGACCTATTACTATACAAATACAAGGAAAAATAACTTTTCTTTGCCAAATTCGGTTATTTGATTATAAAGATAAAGTAACAGATAATTTAATAACGATTGATGAAGATGATAAAAAATTAGTTAAAAATAATAAATGGTATTATAAAGATGGTATCATAACTAATGAAAATGGAGTTTCTTTAAAACAGTTATTTTTAAATACAGAAAATATCGAATTACTTGAAGAAAAAACATGTTTCTCAAGAAGAAATATCATTAATACTAGTAAGAGTAGTTTTTATTGTTTATATTTATTATCTATAATAATTACTAACTCTTGCTTGGCAATCCGGCAAACTTTATGTGATGCCCTCTAATTTTTAATCGATTATAAAAATGATGAAATTTGTTTATATACAAAAGTTAGAAAAAATGACACTATAATTTCGGTATTCATTGTATAAATGACCCAACTAAAAATATTTATAAAACTACAAATAGAGAAGTTTCAATTATGGAATTGCAAATTTATTGTATTATTAAAGCAATTGAAGTTTTTAATACTTTTGATAAACCCTTAAAAACTCATATCAATAACAATAATATATCTAATGCAATTAATAAAAATATCTATAACTGAAAAAATAATAATTGAAAAACTATTGATAACCAAGATGTTAAATATGCAAAACATTATTAAAAATTATTAGAAATGATTGAAGATAAACCAATTAAAATTATTTTTGAAAAAAATACATTAATTGAAAATTATTTAAAAAATAGTATCGATTCTTTATTTATTTATTTTTTTTTTAAAATTTGGCAGTCATGCTTTAGCTTTATTAGGCTTTGTACAATTCCTTTAGAATATGTAAAATTTTACAACTAGACATTTTAAAAGATAAGTGATAAACTCTAAACTTGTCAGCAGATAGCATATGAGAACTATCTCTAAATGACAAGCGCTGTAGCCCACATTGTTATCTAAATTACAAGTTAAGACTAACCCAGTTACCAACTTGGCATCTATGTTCGACCTGCTATAGTAAGATTTCCCTCCTTCCAGACCTCTTCTGAAATTGGATATGATCCAGCTCTCAACAGTAGACCTTGCTGCCCGTTATGACCACCTCTCCCTTCC
>CAJVPY010004520.1:0-12529 GCA_910591965.1 Dentiscutata erythropus | reverse complement strand
GGTGGAGATTCCGGCCATGAATTCGCACGAGCATTCTACTATGTAATTTTTGAATTATGGCTTTCAGAGCCAACAGAAAATGAAATTAACTTTGCACAACAATTATATGATGATTTTAAAACAATTAATAATACCTTTGGCCTTCAAGATGAATTATTAAATTGCCCGGAATTTAAGGATGAATTTCAAAAATTTTGTCTTGCTTCTAATTCCAAAATTTATAAGTACCCATTATTATATAAATTTGTTAAAGAACAAATTTATTTTATTATAATTCATTAACAACAAGTCGAAGGACTTTTTAATAAATTAAATTTGAAAACTCACCCAAATATGATACAAAATCTAAAACAGTTAAAATTAAAACTTTCATCCAGAAATATAAGTGAAGAAAATATTGCTTTAGGGATCTCGGAAGTTTGTGCAAAATGTAAAAGACTGTCACAAGAAACTTCACAAGGTGATATAGAAATACATGGCGAAGAAGAGACAACTAAAATTTTTTTAGAATTATTTAAAAGTTAGAGTTAGTCTATAAAAGAAATATATATTTTTTATTATATAATTTTTTTATCGATATACATATAACTTATAAAAAATTTATTGATGATCGATAATCTATAAAAAAAAAAAAATCATATTATTTTTTAATATGAGACTATACATAAATTTGATCTACATAGTACATCAAATACCCCAATATGACATGCATAATAACGATTACAAATTAAAAGAATAAAACTTCTAACAATAATTTCTCTCAATTAAATTCAGTAAAAAATTCTTATTTTAATTCTATAGTTTTGTAGAATTAAAATAAAAAAAAAGTTTATTGCTAAATGTTTTAAAAAACACAAAATATCTTAGAAAATTAATAAATTTTTTTTCTTTAAACTTTAACCAAAAATTTTTTGCCAGTTAACTATCCAAATTTGTTGAAATTTTTTTTGATTTTATGAATTTATAAAACTAAAATAAAAAAATTTATATTAAATTTGAATAGCTAAGTGTTGAGAAATATTTATTAAAAGCTAAAAAAAAATTTGACTGCAGCTTTTTTTTTAAAAAAATCAAATTTTGTATAAAGATTACTTGGCACTAGAGGTGCAGGCAAATCATTCCAATAATGTTCCAATGATATTATATATTCATGTAATACTTGATAAAAGTTATTTGCTTTTTTATATATGATATTAATATTAAGACTTAATTAGATGTCGCTACCCTGCAATGTGCTTATATATTGCATTTTAATAATTGACTAACCAAAACATAGTATAATCAAAATATATTTTACATATGAAACTATCCTTTGTGCTCTAACAAAAAAAATTTCTTATAAAGTTTTACTTTAATGCTCATCTAACCCTAACTCTAGCCCATACACTTACTCTCACCTCACCCTAACCCTAACTAAACAAAAACATGATTTATTTTAGTCAAATTATAATCTATGTATATATGCAATATATAAGCATATTGCTAGTAGCGACATATAGATTTATTCTTAATATTAATAAAATAAAAAATAAAAAAACATTTAGTAACATGCTTCTGGAAATTATTTATTTATTTTTTGAGAGAAAATTATAACAAAAATTAGGGTAGTATTATTTATCACTTGATTTTTTTTTATCACTCACCTAGTTTTTAATATATAATTGATTAGGTCTTATATATAAAATTCTAATTTTTTGATTCCCAGAAAATCATCTGATAATTGTTAGCTCTCTTGCCAATGATCATAGTATATGAATACAAAAAATATCAAAACTATAACTTTAAATCTATTGTTGTATTGTATAATACAATATGAGAAAATATTTTGATGTTTTTATTAAAAAATATCAAAAACAACAACAATTTTGTATAAAAACTGAGTCCTCCACTATATTTTAAACAATAAAAATAAATAAAAAATAGGCATTGTTACTTTAAAGAGTATACTAAAATAAATCTAACAAATGTAATGTAGGTTTGTTTGTTTAGAAGTTATTGCAATTTAAATTTTGTATGCTTTTACTATTTATGCTATAACTATGTCACTGTTAATTATAAAAAAATTTGATTAATCAAGTAGTTGTTGAGATATCTTTGACCAAAAAAAAATAAGTCCTAAGTAGCCCTTTTCCTTGGCAACACTCATATTATATAGTCCTATCTACTGTTTTTGCTATGGACGTCCCCATTTCTGAAAATTTTAATTTTAAGATGCAGCTACCCTAATTATAGCTAATTTCAAAATTCGTGAACCACCCTAAAAATTTATCCCGAATTATTGTGGGGTAATCACGAGTTCTAGATTATGTATTATATTGATATCGATGTAGTATGTTTTATTAAAATACGTATAATAAATACAAAAAATAAGTGCAATACATAAGCAAGTTCCAAATAATGATTTTTTCTAGACTGCATTAATATCAATATATATAATACATAATCTAGAACTCGTGATTACCAACAACAAAATTCGGTAAGTTTTTTTTATGTTAGGTTAGGGTTAGGGTTTGGGTTTGAACATTTTATAGTAAAATCGTCAAGGAAACTTTTTGTTAATGCGCAGGTGATTTGATATGCCATTTGTAAATACTCTGGCTATACTGACTGTTGGTTTAACCGACATTAATAGCTAAATTAATAAGTCGGAGCAATTAGTGGAAAATAGTATAGCCAGTCAAGTAAGTTTATTATTGCGAGACTAGTAATTGGATCTGGGTAGACGTCACTCGCGGGTGGGTGGGTGACTCGGGTGGAGATTTTTTAGACGGTTCCAAACATTATTTGAGACAGCGTATATAATACCTTTTCTAACCTTTAACCTAGGGATGTTAATCGGTCCTTAACTCACGTGAAAACATAATACATTTATATATTATTTAAACAATACAGAGTTAAATTGATTGGATAAACTTATTCAGAAGATCCAGTTCAGGATCTGAATCCTGTATGAATGTAACTTCCCCTGGATCGCCACCAAAATACTAATAAAATTTTTTCGATCACGTGAAACTATCCAATAATAAATCACGCCTTGGTGTAACGTAACACAATCAGGAAGATCCGAAACAAACGTTCGTTTTCAAAAATTCTCCTCTAACTCAAAAATTTACATAAGAAATCACCTTCTGTGCATTAACAAAAAGTTTTTCTTGAGCGATTTTGCTATTAAAAACACATAAACCCTAACCTTAGCACAGACCCTAACCCTAATCTAAACGAACTTAACGATTTTTGTACGATCACGTGATCGAAAAAAAATTGGTGGCGATGCTGGGGAAGATGTATGAATGTATTGTGTTCACGTGATTTAAGGGACTCGTAATTTAATCAAAATAAATAAATAAATAACTTTCTAGTTCCCGTATATAGCTAGTTTTATTTTCTTTAATAGAAATGCACTCATACTTCTACCGTAAATCTTCCAAGTGGAATCTTGAGACTTTTCTAGAAGAATGTGAGTTAGGAACGATCCGTGCTAAAATAAGTCTTTATTTAACATGTCCCTTGAAAACAACACGGATGACAAAAAAATCAAAAAAGCACAGAAACTCTTAAACAAATACAAAGAGGTACAGTATGAATTTTTTATTATAAATACTGTATATAAGAATAGGTGGACGTGTCGGGGACCCGCCGAGCTCCCCGTAAGCTTCAAGTCTTTTGAGCCGCGCCACGAAGCCATTATTGGAGGTACAAGTGACCCGCAGAGCTTGCTTGTGTTCAAGCCCCAATTCTGGCCCCACCGAGGCCGCAGTGACCCGCAGAGCTCGACTGTTTTAAGCCAACCTAGTAGGATAGAGATTAGCGTTAATTGCTAGTGTTGGGCAAGTCTTTTGAATCGCCCCAACTCTGGCCCCATGGGGCACAGGTGACCTTTTAAGCTTTGCCTGATGTTATATGATACTACCGGTAGTTGAGAATTGGGGCACAGGTGACCTTTAAGTTTGCCTGATGTTAAAGGCTTCTGGCCCGGGCGGGATTGAAATTAGATGAGATTAGTTGGAATATTAATTCTCGAAATTTTTTTTATTTAGAGTGATACGTTTGCGCCAAAGTTCGTGAAGAATCACAAAGAAAACCCTTAATCAATATAAAAAACATATCGGGTGGCACCCAGTGTTGGAAATATGTTTTATGATTTATGTTCTCATAAGAACAAATTTATTTAATTTAAATGTTCTCAGAAATTTATTTATGTTCTCAACAATAAAATTTCTTATTTCGGAAAATATCAGTCATTTATTCAAACTTTTGTCCCAAACCTTCTCGTCTTTTATGTTCATTCATTTTCTTTTCGGATGATTTCTGAACTTTGTTCAATTCCTAATTTTATTTCCATCTGGCATTATGCTATTTTATTTATATAATACCTATATAGAGAACATATTTTTCAAATATTATGTTCTCGATTTTTTTTTCATAGAGAACATTTACAGGATACCAAATGGTCTCAAATCTAAAGGAATGTTCTCATGAGAACATGAGAACATAAGATTTCCAACACTGGTGGTACCCAAAATATCGGTGGCTTAAATAATATTATAGAATCATCAAACAAAAGAAATCGAGATGAGGTACCAATCATTATTTTCTTTTCTAGCTAGGCCGTAGAACTAATAATTCTTTATTTCATTGCGTTAGTATACCGAAACATCATTTAGAGAAAAGCTACGCAAAGTGAAAAATAAGAGCTTGCAATGAACTCTCTGATAGTGAAGAAAAGAACATTAAATCAGATCTCGAAAAAGAGATTTGACGAAGAATATAATAAAATGAAGGACAGCCTAAAGTGGAAACTTAAATGCACAGGCCGAGTTGTAGAAGACACTATATATGAGTGTATGTCTGATTTTACATCAGAACAGTAAGTTTATTGAGTTAATATTTTTGGATGTTTTTTTTTACGAATTTTATGAGCTTGATAACTAACTCATTTAATATGCAATAGTTTAATTCGTTCCTTCATTATAGATATCGACGATCCACCTCAAGAATTACAGGAAATTGTTAAACGAATGACAAGGAAGAACCTGATTTAAGTTCTAAACTTTATGAAAGATTTTGCAATAAAGTTTGTTTAAAAAAATTGTCGAAAATGTTATTATCTCATTGGTAACATATCTTACATATAAAAATTATTAAAGAAATTGATCACGAAGAATACGACTTTGAAGTAGATACTGTTGTGTATTTACCTAAGATTGGGAATCACATAATATATTAATTGCAATTTCTATTAGGGGCGAATCATCAAGCCTTGCGAGCTCTGCTCTGATCGAAAAAACAGAGACCGTACTATTGATATTTGAAAAAAGATAGAAGAAGCGATGCAATAATTAGAAAGATGTCAGGCAGGATGCGATTTGAATATGAAGATTTCGAAGTTGGAAAACGCTATGAAGGACAAAGTGCAACCAAGTGGCTTTATGAGTCAGGATTAAAAACTTTCAAAGAAGTTGCGTTAGGGTGGGGCCTCAACTAAATCATTAATTTCGGATTTATTAATGGTTAAATTTCGATATTATCGTTCATCAAAATAATTATAAAACTAAATTTATATTTATTAGCACAAATATCTAATGAAAGTGTATATAATTTTTTTTTTTAACTTGAAGCTCTCAACTAGCTCTACATGGTAATAGAGCTACTTTTTTCAATATTAATTAAGTTTTTTAAAAAAGATTTATTTAAAAAATAGCTCTATTACCATGTAGAGCTAGTTGAGATCTTCAAGTTAAAAAAAATTTATATATACTTTTGTTTGATAGTTATGCTAATTTAATATTTAAATATACGGCCTATAAAAAATCCGAAATTGATTTAATTAGTTGAGGCCCACTCTAATGTTGCGTGATATGTTTGTTAGCTTATGTAGGAATACAGGATGGAGTCAGGAAAAATGGAAAAAATAGAAACAGTGGGTTATATTCATGGCGATAAAGTATTATTATTTTTATTATTATTCTGTTGTTTATATATTTATATTTATATTTTCTAAATTTTATATATTTTATAGGTCTGGTTTTAATGATTTTGACACTAGATCTCCCGGCTGGTTATGCAACTCATTAATAAAAGTGAACTCTATTGCATACCAGAAGATATTGAGTCCGTGGGGCATTGGGCCAAAAAATTTTTATTTTATTTTAATTGATTTCTTGAATTAAATTAATAGATTACAAAATTAAAATTTTTGTCCCAATGCACCCTCTTGCTGTGGGGTCCCCATTTGTTTTGTTTCATTTATTTTCAAGGTCTCTGAATTAATATTATAATAGATGCGAGTTGTCAATACAATGTCAATATTAAATAAAACAGAAAAGGATTTCCGCCTGAAGAACGTATCGACGGTCAAAAGAAATCAGAACACTAAAAGCAGCAAACTTAAAATTCTTCCAGAGAATCAAATGACACCAAATAAATAAATTATGGTACACTAATCATTTAATATAAAAATAAAATGGTTCACATAATGATTAAAAACCATATGATTGGTCGAAATTTCGTTAGTTGCTTAGTATATAAAAATACAATAATATGAAAAATCACTAATGAACATAATAAAATTTATCAGAAGTGACAAATTTTCTTTAAAGTTCTGTTAATTGCTTATTATGTAAATTTATTGTCCGAATTAGCGCGTCCACAAAAATTGTTACGTGTTAAAACAGCCCATTTTTCATACAAACACAAACAATATTGAGTTAATTGAATTTCTGCTTCAAGTTTGTTTTGTGAATCTTTTTATTATATAATTAGCTTTTTTAACTTATAAACCTTTTTATGAACATATATCTATTTAAAAGTCAAATAAAAAAAAAATTTTTTTTTGAAAATTGTTAAAATGGGCCCTTTTTAATACGTACGTAACACCCCATACATCATATACAGGATAAACTTGAAAGACCTAAGCCATATTTCTCTTTGACAGCACTCATTTAATCTTGTTTGCCTATTGTTTTTGCAACACAACCATGTAATTTACTAAGTTTCAAATTTGCACTTTATATAATTTTAATTACTTGAAACTTCTCTGACATTACAACACAATTTGTTCACATAGTGATAGGAAGGTTTCCATGCTGAAGTTTGCACACAACTAGTATTAATATTAATACTATATAATATTAATATTAAATTTCGTATTGTCTGCGATGTCAAAATGTCCAAGAGAAAAAACGACGGTAAAATTATGAATAGATATAAACGATAGCATGTATTAGGCTCGAAAAAAAATAGCACGAGCGGGTTAAAGTGAGTTTTTAAAGAAATCCAGTACTGGTTTGATAAAAAACCACCAAGACAAAAAATAAACATAATTATGTGGAAGCATTATCGACATTACGGGTATGAGAACTCACTCAAATTTTTAGTTTTTTAAAGCTTGGTTAGTAATTTTATAAATTATATAGAATATCCTGCACGTCAATATATCTCTCAATAAAGAAGAACTAATAAGAACAAGAAAAGAAAGTGACGTAAATCCTCCGGCAGGAATTTAAAGAAGAAAATTATTGGTGTTTTGGAATATACTGTATACCGTATCCTGCCGTGAATAAGCACCCACCTTTTTCAATTTTCATATCCAAGTTCTCATGATCTAGTGATCGGATCTGTACAATTTTGGTACCATTCGAATCGTTTCGATATGCTGATTCGAATAATACCAAAATTATACAGATCTGATCATTAGATCATGAGAAACTTGGATATGAAAATTGCAAAAGGTGGGTGCTTATTCACGGCAGGATACGGTATACATTTTCTTGTATTTTATTTTTTTATATCAATAAAGCTAGCACCCTGGTGGCTAGATTTCGTTTATATAACAGTTAACATTTTGTTTCTGAATTATTCCATAGTGTTGATTTCGGAAAATATAGCACTTAAATCATAGTCCTCTTTGTTTCACAAAAAAATGCTACCAGAACAACATACAAATAAAATATAAAAAAAATAAATAAATACTGACAACAACCGTCTCAAAAATATCATTGACGGTCTCACGCGAACAAAACAGTTGAGAGCATCATGCACACATCTGATGTGATAAGCTCATCTCTAGTTAAGAGAATATTATTGGCCATATTGTGTTTACTAGATATAAAAAACGAATGATTAGTTAAATATTATTTCCATGAAAAAACAAAGACGTATAATAATATAGTAAAATTCTCGAAATAAAAGAGGAATATGTAAGCATTTTCAACAAAAAAAAAGTCAAAAATCTTATTTTACATGAGAACTTGCCAGAAAAAAAAATACGCGACTAGTAATTATGGGGTTTGAGTCAAAATCCCGAAAATAAGAACCCCGAAATTCCTATTGACCCTGTCAGGATCCTGTTTATCAGGATTTTGACCCAAACCCGTAATTGCGTTACTCTCTCTCAATAAAGCAGGTCTCCTATATACTTGCTGGAATTCTGAATCCCACTGGTGAAATGTCACAATCTAATTGGCTAAGACTTACATCAGATATCAAATCGATCAAATAAAGGATCGGTATTAATATTATTTCACCGACAATTATTATTCAAAGAAAAGATTATTTTACAAATAATTTATATATGAGCTTATTTCGACGATAGCACATTTACAGGCAAGTTTTTTTTTTAAACATAATCTTAATGACAATGACTAGAATTACTTTGTCAACTGTCTATGATGTAAGATGCCGACTAAAAACCTGTTTATGAAATGAATTTGTCTGCAAATTACTCATGTCAATTATTTAATAATACCGATATGTAGCTCTACATATCACTGATATGTAGTTTATCTATCCATGTAATCTTGTAAAACCAGTTTATTTACCCATGGATTTGCCATGAGATTATAATAAAGCAGCTATGTACTGTATTAGATTTTGCAATTATTAAAAGTGTAAATATAATGTCATAACTTATTAGGGTAATTCATTAAAAAATTCCCATTTCTATTTTGAGATTCCGAAATCAGAAAACGAAATAGATGTATCTGTATCATATAAAAAAAATAGAATTTATAAATCACTTATTTAACGTTAACAAAATTTGGATTTTGATGGTGTTACAAAAATGTACCCCTTAATTTCACGAGGATTTATGGCTTGAGCTCCATTGAAGTTTTTACCATTGTAAATACTCACTATAAGATTAAAAATTCCCACTGGGAAGCAAAACTTAACACTAGTCAATTAAATGTAAGAATATTATTTCAAAGATCTCCATATCGTTTCTTATTTCAAAAATAATGAACGATAAAACAGAAAAAGAAGTGGCGAGAGAAATCCACTCTACATTATATTCAAAGAAAAAAAATGCACAAAAACATGTAATCGAGAGATATTTCGATGTTAATGCTGGTAAGTAGGTTTTTACTCTCTTTCTTAATAATAAAACAACTGAATTCGACGCGATAACTTAATGCCGGATATATATTTGGCACACTTTACTGATACATTATTTATATATGAACATATTAAATTAAAATGCAAATGTTAGAGAATGAATTGAATAAATTTAATTTTTATTAATTACACGAACAATCCTGTGATAACCGATCATTTTTATTTTGCTTTTCTCATAAAAGTTTTCGAAGATCCTATCGTCAGCATCCAAGGTCACGACAAAATAATCCGCCAATTCATTCTTCTGTCTACGATGTTTTTAAATATAACACCCGAAATTCATACTATCACTGATACAGAAGTAGCAGGAAACCATCATATAGTTAGTATCGACGCATTTATCAAATATAGGTTACCTTTAAAACTACTACTTATTCGTAATGAAATAGAATTACGTACAATTACACGATTTGAATTTAATGAGCAACAAAAAATTGTTAAACATGAAGATATTTGGAGTTTAAAAGATTTATTAGAAAATTTACCAATTATTGGATGTGTTTATTCTGGAATCGGGAGGAGATTTACTGGCATTGTTACAAACCAACTAGTGATTTTGGTACAAGAAACTATTAAGGTTTGGAAGCATGAATCATAAAAAATCATTATAACATTTATATAATTTTATTAATAAAGCATGAAGAAATTCGTAATTTATGTCCCTTTTAAATAATTGGTTTATATGTACACGAACGAATTATATTAGTCTAAAGCTCAATGCAATGTAAAAAGAATTTGTTTTTCACTATATCTGATATAGAACAACAACAAATCCTCTATAAACGCGTGCACTGCTCCAAATACACGCTAACCATAAACCCAAAGCTTATGAAATTCTATATCGATTATTAAAGCTTGGACATGCTTTGGACATCTTTTGGATACTTGGACATTTGGACGTTGGACATGGTCAAAAAAACCTTTGGACAATGATAACGTACAACGCTACTTACGTGGGTTCACTATAATTAGTAATTAAAATTCCTCAACAAAGACAAATTTTTATTTCCATATAATAAAAATCTTTTTATATGCTAATTTTTATAAAAATCGCTCGATCGGGTAATTGTTTACGTGACATAATAATTCTAAATACTCAATTTTTTTTTTATCAAGTCCCAATACCATATATTTTGACCTTGATAAAACTTTACGGCGTCTTGTAAACCACCAGTGATAATACCAACTCCAAGTCCAATCATGCAAGCATATTTAACGCTTTGTCTCGGCAATCGATCTATATAAATATATTTTTATTTTAATAAATAAATTTAATTAAAGAAAAAAAAAATTTAATTAAATAAAATTAAATTAAAAAATTTTACATATCCCTGAAACGATCAAGGCAGTAGTAATTCCAGCTCCACACGAGTTCAAAAAATCATTTTCTTTCCTAACTTCATCAAAAACAGCTTCCAGTCCCGTGAACGTTAAACATACTAAACTCGTTTTCATCGCAAAACGTACACCACTTTTCATACCACCAATAACTATTCGATAATTTTTTCGTTTATGATAAAAATACCATCCTCCTTTGGTATTTGGTAATTTATGAGCATTTTCAGCCAAATATTGTAGTCCAGCTTTTTTTCCTCCCTCGTATGAACCAAGTATTAGAGCCCACGAACTGGTTAAATATAATACCGTAGTTAACCGTTCTGTCGGTGTGAGACTTGCTCGAAGTTTGTAGGACGGTGGTGTGGTTGAAGTTAGTGTTGAATTGTGTGCACTATTTGACATAATCTGATTTTTCTTTTATTATTAAAAAAAAAATTATCTACGTTAAAAAATAAACTGATTATCTTTACCATTTTGTTAATTAACCAGTTCAAGCCAGTTTCTAACCTAGTGATCGACTCGCCAACTCGTGACTCGATTAAAATATGCTCGTTTTTATAAGTAGTATAATTAAGACTCGAATAATTCGAACAAATTATTATTCTATCTGCTATTGTAAATATTATGCAAAAATTATGCGAGACACTTAACTTTATTAATAAAAAATCAAAAAAAAGCAATTAAATAGCCAATCAAAAATAAAAGTAAAACTCAATATGAAATTTTTTTTTAGCCTTAAACTTTTTGTTATCTTTGTACAGTATTTATTAAACAATTTTAATACTCACCATAGGTAAAATTTACCAGCTATGCGAAACGTCGCTTTTAGAAAAAAAACATTCATTTTGTGAAGTACAGTACATTATGGAAAACATAAAATAAAATTTATTTTCGACACTAAAAAAGATAGATAGAATTAACATCAAGAATCATGCATCGATAATGGAGTGATTTAGTAATTTTACTGATGGATGACAAGTTTCAATTCATATGTTGTATTTTTTTTATTGAAATATGATTTTGTAACTCGCAATTTACAAAACTTAAGATTTAATTGTCGTGACTCGAATAACTCGAATAAAACTTGAATAGTAATTCGATCGAATGATTCGAGAGTTTAATTCACGAATCACGAGTTGATACGAGTCCAGTCACTACTGCCCAGGGATGTGAAAAGTTCGGTTCGGTTCGACTCGGTTCCAGGAGTCGAACCTTAATTTAAACTCGGTCCGGAGTTAGACTTAGACAAAGACTCATTCTATCATGTGAAATTTGTGATACCATGTGATTTATTCAAATAATATTAACGTTAAGAAAATTTAATACAGCAATAATACAGTATTACATTTATTTATTTATTATCGTTATTACATTTATTTATTTATTCTCTAAAATACTAGTTTCTAACCAATTTTTTAAACATAATGAAGCCCTAGCCGTTTGTTCAAGAAGATGGTTTCGTGTAAGGCTAATTGTATGCTTTGCGATAGAAAATGCATGCTCACACAGAACGCTTGTAGCTTGAAGTGCATAATAATTCGCTGCAATAGAAGCTAAAGTTGGAAAGTAGGTAGAATTATGCTTCCACCATGTTAAGGGATTAGTATCTGGTTCTGGGGGTGAGGCAAGGTAGTTGGCTATTTCAGTTGTTAAATCTCTTGAATCAGTTGTTTCATTCTTATTTAGTTGAGCTAATTTGTGAAAACTATCTAAAGAATTTTTTTGTTTAGATGACTCAATCACCTTATTAGTGCAATACATTGAATATAATTCTTTTAACTGAATTATAACTAATTGG